>SNQJ01S0057276.1:28195-38539 GCA_010110895.2 Picea sitchensis
GAAACCCTCAACCGAGAAAACCTTTCTTATATTCATTATATCGAATTTCACCATTCACTATACAATATATACAATGTTTTTAGGTATTTCGTAGATACCAAAACCCTAATCCCTAAAACCGAGATTATTTTTAGTAAACCACTCAAAATAGAAAAATCCACTAAAAATAGCAAAAACCGCCCAAAAAAAATTTCGGGGCGCTGCCCCAAATGCTACACGTAACTAGGGGGGGCATACCTGCCCCCCCTGGGACCCCCCTAGGAAAGCGCCTGGCGCACACGGCACAAACGAAGCACTAGTGTGAGGTATCATTAGATGCAGTTGTCATATCTGACACGCCCACACACACACATGCAAAGAATATAACACATACCCAACACTTGTTTATAGTAGAGGAAAAAGAGATAGTGTAACCTTGAATAAAGTATAAAATGCAGTAATCTACACAACACACAGGTCTTGATTTACTCACAGTAAATATAGAAAAAAAGTTTCTTACTTAATAAGTTATCGAGACCTTGTAATTACAATAGTTGTTGTACTAAATTGGAATCAAACATTTATCAAGGAATACATAAAGAAATGTTGAGAAATGGAAAACAAAAGAAACACATACCCCGGATTTAACAAAACTTGGAATTTTTTTCTGCACTTGTATTAATTCTCTATAAGGAGAGTTTTCTCTGTTACAATCGGCAAGAAGCAGCCTTTGTTAAGTATTTGATCTATGTATTTATACAAAATGGTCTCAACTCCAAACGATTGGACTTCTCATAATTTAAAAAAAATAGTAAATATTACAAATTGTAAAACTGAAAAGTTCCATTAGTATTCTCCTCTGCCTGTTCGTCTGCTGGCAGAGACGTTTCTTCTTCTCATCCTTTAACCTGGAGACGGTTGGCATTTGATCTCGACCTGTAGGAGTAGTATGTACATGTTGTCTTACTTGTTTCCCGAGGTACTTGCTTTCCCATATTCGACACATTGGACGCATCTACTCACTAACTGTACCACCAACCTAGAAGGTTCAGTTGCTTCATTTGCTTCAAAAATGTATAGCTTCATTTCTACCTGAGGCAACCTTTCCTGTATCTTTTCTATTGCTAAAGATGTGATATGTAACTGCAAGCTTGGGCTTACTATCCATTTGTTTATTTTGATAAGATCAATTTGGCTCATTTGTTGGATGGTTGTCATGGCTTCTTCTCTGCTTGTCCTAGAATTATATTAGTTCTTTGCTATGTCAATTTGTCCCAGGGATTCAAAGATAGTATTTCCTTCAACATCAAGTGGCCCTTTGTCTAGTGAATATATTGCTTCTAGGAAAGCTTTGTCTACCTCTCTAGCCAATCTCTTACTTTCGGCAAGATTTGTTTCCCAGGCCTTCAAAATTATGTCGCCTCTGGATTGCTCAGAAAGAGACAGTCGGGGAACCTCCGATAAATCATCTTTTGGTACTAGTAAGATAGCCCACTGAAACTTAGCCTGAGATGAATGAGCCTCTCTCTCTTTAATGCAAATATTCTTCAGGGAAAGGTCTACTACTCAATAACAGTTTTGAATGGCTTCCAATTTTGCAAAGAGATCTTGTTGGGTTGATTCTAGCTTTTCATGTACTTCCAGTGCTTGAGCCTGGAAAGAAGTCATCTCTATTGTTGTACCTTCAGCCAAGTCTACCTTGGCCTGTAATTGCTTGATTAATTCTCCATGTTGAGTGACCAACCCTCTGTTTGCTAGTGAATTTTGATAGAGCTCGTCTAGGTTAGATTTTAGCTGTTGGATCTTATGTCTATCATCGACTCTCACTTATTAAAATTTTGTTTTCATCTTATTTCTTACATCTCATTCAATGGTCGTCATCTGATCTTGCAATTACCTTACCAACAGGTTCCTCTATTTCAGCTGCTCAACTAGATTTTCTACTGAATAGTGATTGGTCATGGCAAAGGCACCTAATGATCCTGCCATTTCCTTGGCGAATTCTGATTCATCTAGGCCCTGTCCATCATACAACATTTTGTTCCTTTTGACTGTTGCACCATATTTTTGATGCATTTCTCTTTTAACTATGGCCCTCCTCTTCTTGCTGAAAAAGAAGTCCGAAGGAGGCATTTCTTCGGCTGAAATCTAAGTGAGATCCTCTATAAATATGACTTCAGAATTGGGATTTCCTTGACTTTACTGTAAAGGTGTTAATGACACAATGGGGCTACCTATCTCCGTGGACGATTGTTTCTCTACTTTGTTGGTAGTCGTTTTACCTGGTTTAGACGACAATGTATCCTACCCCATTTTTAGAAAAGCTTCAAGTTGATCTTTTGTTCGGGTACCTGGTGGATTCGATAATGGAGTCTCCACTTTTTGCGTTAAAACTTTGGCACTCTTCGAATTCTCTTCAGTACCCTATTTGTCGGAACTTCCTGCCTCCAAACCCTAAGGTGTAGCTTCCTGTGTAGATGAAGGTGTTATTGGTTCTCTCTATAATACCTTTGGCAAATTATTCTTTCTGTGCTTTTGGAAATTGTAGAAACTAGCTAGTTGATCTGGAGACAGAGTTTAGAATCTGTTCAATACTTCCTCGTATGACCTGGCTCCCTTGAATATTTCATTATATGGAGAAAAATCATGCACATATTTCTTTAAATTATATTGAGCCAGGTGAGTTTCCACGATCTTTTGGGGATCATGCCTTTTAAACTCAATATCGACTAACTTGACGTCTTCTAGCATTGCTGCCTCTACTTTTGAATGGTCGAAATATAACAAAGAAAACATTCCAACCTGTAGAGGGAAGGTTGGCCACACCTTTTTTTGGGTCACTTTCAATTATTTGTTGATTCCCCCCATCACAGTTTGGTAAGCCACCTCTCGGCACAACAGTCGATCTGGTAAAAAATTTAGAAGAGCATGGGGGGGAACCGAGCACCCGAAAACCCTGATGTAGGAAAAGTTTTCCTCGATATACGGGTCTATTATTTTTCCCAGGTTGGCCATGATCCTGTCTTAAATTCTGGGAGGTGGGAAACCATGTATGGTGATATGAATTGGCAACACTACATAATGACATATTTCATAGAAGAAATCTCTAGCTTTGTCCTCCCACAGTTTGGAGTGATAAAGATGGATGGGCTCGGCGCTGCTCGGGGTCCAGCTCCAGCTCATTATAGGGAAATGAGTCAAAAAGAAAAGAGCATCCATTATGTATGTAGACATATAAAAAGGGGTAGGTTTCCCTTTGGACTTTTCCAATTGATACCCTATTATTTCCTTAGTCAGGTTGTCTGACAACATCTTGGCCCAGTTGAAAGAGAAGCCCTCGACCACTTCATGCATAATTGGCACCCAGGCCAACGGGAAATGAGAGGAGTCCTTTTTCCTGAATATCCTACATAGAATCATAGCCACATAAATCATATGGGCGTCTAACGTTGTTGTGGCATATATGTTGTGAGTGTCGGCTCTGAATTTCTCAGGATGCCCCACCAATCTTTGATTAAATCAAGGTAGTTTTTGTCATATTGTGTGCACTCCTGCTTGTCAAACTCCATCAAGAATGTAGCATTGTAACTATATAAAAAACAAGGGATAATTTGTACAATATTGGTATATACTCTGGTCGAAAAGACCCAACAACAACCTTCTTTGAATTGCAAATGATCATGGTCGAAATGTCAAAGTGCTCCAGGGCCAAGCCTATCATGTCGTTATATGACATGAGCCTCGGTCACGCGGCTATTTTATGTAGCTCTGACTGAGATATATCTCTGAGCTTATTTGCCTGAGTTTCAGTCACTTCGTCACCTGAATCCTCTGGGAAACTTATCAGCTCGTGTTGTAGAATGTCGAACACTTGTGTCCATGATTTCACAGTATTGTTGATTCTCGGTGAGGTGTCTGAAAAAACATTTGTGTTCAAGTTTATGATTTCACCAACTTCTTTGGCCATCTTTCATGGTGCCATGATATTGATGAAACTGGAACTGGGTCACCTGTTACAGGAGAATGTGTGAGCTTCTTAGTTGGCTAAAGCTTGCTATTCTGCGAGAATACAAATGGAATTCAAAAATCAAGTGTCCTTATTCACCTTAGGCGTATTAATTTTAGAATACCTTTACTAACGATAAATTCCTTTACCTTAATGAGAAGATCTAGCCGGTGATCTACAATTCACATTAGAATCATTACTGTAGATATGTGATTAATGCCATAATATCGGTGGTTCGCAATCGAGGATTTGAATGAAATAAGTTTGAAATTTCTCGAATTGTTATTTCACGAAAGATTAATTGTGAGATAATCTTATTTAAAACCTTAATTAGTCATGTTTAACTCTAACTATTTTCGGGTATTCAGACATCAGGATTTTTAATAGTAGCTAAATATTGAATCCCCGAAAATCGAAACCGTGAAATGATTAATTATCAGTTAATCGTTATTTAGCTTTAATTAACCCCGTTTAAGTTTGAAGTGTTTCGGAAGTTTGGACTTCAAAGACTTCAAGATGTGATGGATGATAAACCTCTGAATCTTTGAAGTGTAAAGTTATTAACTGTCCTTTAACCAAGATTAACTTAACTGATTAAGATTTAATATTTCGGGATTTTGTTACTTCGTGGATTTGCAATTTAGCTCGTCATTATATTTCTGAAAGGCCATCCTCCATAGTGACGTGTCCAAAATGATGTCATTCTAGATGACATGTTGAGGCTAGAGGGTTCTGAGTGTTAATTAGAATCATGTGAATCCTTAGATGAAAATCTCAGGGAAGGTTCAAAATGTACATGTATGTCGTGACTCGTGTCTTTCAAAGGTTGGTGAAAAAGCGATAACGGATAAATTCGGGTTTCGGGCTTTTTAAAGTTATGACTTGTTGAAATGCCCAAAGCGTGAAGGGCCAAAGCATCCTCTCGTGACTTAACTCTTTAACCATTTGGCGGCTCCACAAATCCGAAGAAATTTAGGGTCGTTTGATTAGATGGAAGGCTTCATCAACGACGTATATCTCACGCGCCTTATTCTTATTTAACCAGGAATGAAATTTGTTTAGAATCCAAAAGTTTAGAAATATATATATGTTCCAACATAGGTTCCATATGGGGATCGCGTCTCCCGGCGAGGTGTGGAAGAATAGTAGACAAAGTGACTTTATTGGGAAAATGGATTCATCGTTGCGTTCCTGGGAAACAACTTCGGGAAAAATTCATTCATAGAAAAATCGTATTTCAGCCGAGTCTCAGAAAACCTTCGAAACATAATCAGTTATTTGTCTCAAGTTAGGCTATTGGTATGTTTCTGTTTCCTGAAACTGAGTTTAGATTTGTTCATGATAATCAAAACAACTTTCACTGAACTATCGGTCTTTAGTCGATTTCGTTCGCATCAAGGAAAAGTAATTTTAATGATTTATTCATGGAATTCTTGGTGGGTTTAGAATGTAAATATTATCATAAAGAGAACTAGCTACCAGAGTATGTTTATACATGGATGACAACCTTACATATATCATAAATATTGCTTCACTGCCAGCGAGCCTGTTCAATACCCTTGTGAAGTTATCTACATCTCAAATTGAATTTCCTTTCACCACTTCAATCAACAATTTTGCATTTTACTTGAGATGAGGGCAATCATTACATGAATTTCCTTTCATCATGTCTTTTGGACAAAAATGGGGGCAATCGATTTATGAATTTCCTTTCACCATTTGTCTTGGACTAGATGGGGGCAATCATTTTATGAATTTCCTTTCACCATCTGTCTTATATTTTATATTTCGAAGTGGGGGCAATCAATTCGTATGTATCATACAGGGATGATATATGCTTAATATTTGACAATAAAGGTCTGTCAACAGTTTTTTATTGTACTCTGTGCTAAATCTCTCCCGATCTTCAATACATCTATTCCTATAGGGAAGATATGATGGGGAAATTTTTATTTTCCAGGGATTTTCCTTGAGCGAACTGATTAGTTTAAATCTGTTAGAAGAGCTAAAGCTATCAGGATTAGCCTAGACATACTTTCTTTCATTTAGATTCAGAGGAACTTAAAGATTCTCACCTAATCTTACTTTTAAGATATGCTCTTGGGCTTTCTGAGTCAAGGCGAAATTTTTTCTTTCTATGAAGATTTTAAGGCCAGAGAGTGAAAATCAGGATAGAGTAAAAGCTTGAAAATATGCAAATGAAAACATAACAAGGAGTGAGAGGGTTTGAAAAGGGATTTCATTTCCACATGAGTTTACCTCTTGATTATCGAGATTCTCTTTTATTCTTATTTTCCTTTTTTTATTTCATTTTTGTTTTATTTTCATTTGATTTAGAAATCTAGAGATTTATATCATTATGATCTTTGATCAGGTGATTATATTTACATGAGTAAAACTTTGTTAATATCTGATGAGATCTCTTTTTTAGAATTTTAGTTTGGACAATAAGCATAGAAATTCATACCTCAGATTTCATTTATATTTTCAACCAAACCAATCATTAAATCATCACCTGTTTTGAGAGAAACAAATATTCTGAAAGTTGAGCATTGGATTCTAGTACTTCCTTATTTCTCTTCTGATAATAAGTATTCTACAAGAGCATAAAAAGAAACAATCAGAGAGTTCCGTAGAATATGAATTTTATGCAGTACAACTAATTTATTTTTTATTTTTCAAAATATTAAGTAAAACTCGGTTTATTTATAATGAAAAGTAAAATTCAAGTAACCTACGAAAGCAAGTAAATTTGTGAAAGTAAACAAAAAAACCAAACCGGTATATACAATGGTACTGTGAAACATGTTTATTGCATAAAATGTTTTAGATAGTGCCTGTTGATAGGGGAATCAAAAGTTTTCCCATCGAGATTCTCCAGTAGGAATAAATTCTTCCCCTCTATAGATGCAATCCTGAAAGGTCTGAACCAGAGGTGATCAAACTTACCGTGTTTTCCCGCATCTTCTTTCCTAGCATCCCATTTTAAAACTAGATCACCGGGAATGAACTCCTTGTCTTTCACTTTTTTATCGAAAAGGGCTTTCATATTATCTTGATATTTTTTAAGTCTGTCATTGATTTCGGCCCTGTTTTGTTGGACTTCAATTATTTGGTTTATCCTCCTCATTACGTCATTTGGCTCTTCGTTTGCATCTTGCCACAGTTTCATTACTGGAAGAGCTAGATTAATAGGGAGGACAACGTTGGTATCATAAACCATTTGGAAAGGATTCATACCTATGGATTTCTTAGTGCCGATCCAATTTTCCCATAAGGCCTACTTAAGGTGAACGTGCCAAGCCTTCTTATTTTCCGTTAATACTTTCTTGATTATATTCAAAAAAAAATTATTGGATGATTAGGCCAACCTGTTTCCCTGAGGATAATAGTTTGTAGAATGCCCCAACACAATGTTGTATTTTTGACAAAAACTTATCATTGCCATAGATTTGAATGCTTGAGCGTTGTCCGTAATTATTTTCCGAGGTAACCAAATCTGGATAGGATGTTCTCCTTCAAAAAATTTATAACTACCGAATATGTAGCATTTCGAGTTGGAATGGCTTCAACCCATTTCGTGAAATAATTGGTAGTAGTTAAAATCCATTTATGTTGGGCGCTTGAATATGGGTGGATTTCTCCGATGAAGTCCAGACCCCATTGTTGAAAAGGGGCCTTTGTCTTGACTGGGACTAAGGGTACTGCGGGGAGTTTTTTCTTGCCAGAGAACAGTTGGCAAGGGTTGCAGGCTCTGACCTTAGCATTCACATCAGTAAATAACTTTGGCCAATAATACCCAGCTCTTAGGATCTTGTAGGCCATGGCCCTCCAGGCGTGATGTCCTCCGCACACTCCTTTGTGAAACTCATTTATGACATCCTCTGTTTCAGGTTTTATTAGACAACGTAGCAAGAAGCCTAGAGGATATTTCCAGTATAGTTGAATTTTGGTAATACGGTATTTAACTGCATGTAGCTTCAATGTTATTTCTTTTGATGGAGTCATATCACTCGGGCACTAAAGGGTGAGGAGATATGAAACAATATCGCAATACTAGTCAGAGGAAGAAACTCTATCCTCGATATGGACTATATGGGTTTGATCGTCAAGTTCTCCTATGTTTGAGATAGGTCCATGTGATTCCAAATGATTTATCCCAAGTGCTCTAAAATTCAACTCTGCTAATAAATTTTCCAGACCCTGACCTTTGACCAGCTTGGTCGGTTCTACTTCTACATCGAACTCTTGAATTTTGGCTAAACATCGACCTCTCCTACCATCATTGTCCGACTGTACCAATATATCTTTGACATAGCTTATTAGAACATGGGCGATTATTTTGGAATGCAATACATATGTCCTGAAATCTTTGAGAGATTTCACCATCGCGTAGGCTTGTTTTTCCAGTATATCGTATCTTTATTCGACGTCTCTAATACTTTTACTGAAAAAGGCTATCGGTTGCTCGAAACCTTCTTCATTCTTTTGGAGAAGTACTGCTACGATAGTATGTTCTGATGCGAAAGAAAAGATCAGGAATTCCTTAGTATAGTCAGGACTAGCTAATACTGGAGCTTTGATTATAACTTTCTTAACACGCTTGAATGATGCTTTAGCTTCGACAGTCCACTTGATTTCACTGTCTTTCTTCAACATATCTGTGATTAATTTGACAATTTCAGCAAAGTTAGGGATAAACCTTCTCAAAAAAATTATTTTACCTAAAAAAGATTGGATTTATTTTTTATTTCTAGGAATGTTTATTGTGTCAATAGCCTCGATTTTCTTGGGATCAACCTTGATTCCATATTTCAAAACTATATGACCTAGAATTTTGCCTTCTTGCATAGCAAAATGAGACTTTTTAGGGTTTAGAGACAAACCAAATTTTTGACATTTCTCAAAGGTTTGTTTAAGGTGAACCAGATGTTTTGCATCAAAATTCGAGAAGACTGTTAGATCATCCAAGTATATAACAACAAATGTATCTCTCTCACCGATGAAATCTATATCCATTACTCTTTGTAAAGTGGCCCTTGCGTTCATCAAACCGAACGACATTTTATCATACATGAAAGTTCCCCACGGAGTAGTGAATGTGCTTTTTTCTTTATCATCTTCGTGGACAACAATTTGGTTATAACCTGAGAAGTTGTCGATCATCGACATTATGTTGGCTCTGTTGATATTATGGTAGTTGCGGGAGGTATTTACCTCCACTTGTAAACCTAACGAGAATAGAATACTCCGGGAAGCAAGAGAAACCCTAATGAGTTGGCTAATAATCCTAGAAGACTTGTCGGCTCAAGAAGATAACTTATATTAGGTTATTAGCCTCCAAGAGAAGAAGTCGGCCAGAATAAATAATATATATTGAACAGATAGATACCCAGAATGAGAATTCAGCCCAGACAATTAGCCAGAATTACTATAAATACAGGAGGCCATTCTTCATTCTGGCAGGCAGTCTCAGAATTGCAGACAAGCACTTGTGCGCACTGCAGTGCCCAGTTTTGTGTGTAGGTTTAGAGGAGAGTTGTCGGTGCAGCTGCTACAGCTAGCAATTACTTTTTGGCTTGGACTATCTCTTGGCTAGGGTTTGGACTATATGATCATCTCTTTTTGGTGTGCCATCCTTGGGGAAAGGTGTGCTGCCCTTTGTTTGGCTATCTACCCTAGGGTTTTCTTCCGGAGTGATTCTTTGTCAAGGTTAAGGTGCTCAAAGGGTGGCTTTGGCCTATGGTTGGGTGACAATAGTGATATTGTCAATGGTAAAATGAGCACATCCATTATATTCTAACAGGTTATGGGCACACACCTCCTTCATTCAGTCTAACCATTGGAAGGAAACATAGTCGTAAGGATATTAAGCTCATTGAAGAAATGTTGCTAGGGTTTCTAGTAGGAGCAGTCACCATAGCACTGTCGCTAGGGTTACTAGCAGGTGCAGTTGCAGAAACCCTAATTCTCTTGTTGAGGCACCTTAAATGAATGGATTGACCTAATCTCTGGATATATTAGTGCGCCCTAGCCTAGCGCATCTCCTGTTACTCTCAGAAAGCCAAGACATGAAGTTTGAGCTTTTGGTCAAATCTAGGGTTGACCAAGTCAAAGCAGACATGACTTACTCTATGAAGTTAGAGAACAAGTTAGATGGAGCTTCTAACTTCAGAGTGTGGAAGACAAGGATTAATCTCATCCTTGCCAAGAATAAAGTGTTGGATATCGTGAAAGGAAAGATCGTGAAACCAGAGTTTGAAGAAGGGAAAGAGAAGGAACCGCAGAACGTTACAGCTATGGAGAAGTTCAAATACGGTGACATCAATGTCATGAGTATCATAGTGGACTCTATAAAA
>SNQJ01S0057276.1:41700-52899 GCA_010110895.2 Picea sitchensis
CCTAGAAGACTTGTCGGCTCAAGAAGATAACTTATATTAGGTTATTAGCCTCCAAGAGAAGAAGTCTTCAACTTCCTCGGGTTGAGGTCGTAAGGTAGATTTCAAAGGTATATCATCTTGGTCAAACAATCTCTCCAAGGGTATCAGACCTCTGGGGGTCTGATTGTTCTTGAGCACAAGCATTCGGTGGTTTGCGATCTTTTCTTGGAACTTTTCAGGATCTTCACCTTCCTGCATGATCTAGATAGGGTCGTTCTGGTTTTCTTGATCTATATGAGTCTCAGAGAACTCATCAACCATTTCTAGAAACTGTTTTATCTGCTTGTCATCTTCAAAGACCTAACAGTGTTGCACATTATTTGGAATTGAAGGTCTCTGTCTCATTTCTATATGATATTTCAGCTTTAGGACAATGGGTGGTACAAACGTAGTAGCTTCTTTGGCCAAAGATTAAGCCTACTAATTTTCCATCATGGGAATGTAGTGAATGTTAAATGAAGAGAAACCATTCTCTATCAAATCCTAGGCGCAATTCATGTATGGCCTTAGCCTTGGGTGTTTAGCTTGATATTGTTGCTTTATTTGCTTCACGATAAGATCTACATCACCATAGGCTATTAGATGTTCAATTCTTAGTTTCTTGGCAACCTCCAATCCTAAGACCAGAGCTTTGTATTCACAGACGTTCTTAGTATAATCGATTTCCCATTGTAATATGTACAAAAAGGGAATGACATATTCATCCCAGGGTGCGACAAATAACACACCTGCCCCCGCCCCTTCGTAGGACGAAGCGCCATCGAAAAACATTTTCCATACTCCCTCCCTACTATTTACACTTTTCTGTGGTTTTTCCATTTTTCTGTTTTCTTCTTCTATACAATCATCAAAATCCTCATCTAATGATAAAATACAATTTCCTAGATCCCGATCGACAACATAGACTGGATAATTGTTTGGTTTTTGGGGGTCACTTACAGTGTATGCCAGTCTAGTCTCCTTGTACAGTCGATTAAATTATCCACCAAAGATCGAGATCGTAGCGTATGTCATGTCTAGTTGAAGTGATCCCCCAAGTTTTGCACCCCAAGACCTGGATAAAAGCATGCCATATTTGGCAGGGACGTCAGCAACGACTACATCCATAAGAATATTCTTTACATGAATCTTTGCAAGATTCATAGCTAGATCCTTGATCGTGCCCAGGCACTTAACCTTTCTGGAATCAAAAGAATATAAGTCCTGATAAGTAATGGTGATTTCAAGGCCCAAATTTTCCATGATTACTTTAGACATTAAGTTGTGAGAGGCCCCAAAATCTAACATCAATTATGAAGTAAGTGATCATGCACAGTTAAGGTAATATAAAAGGGAGCTACAAAATCCTTAGCATTTTCAATGTGCGGGCCAAACATAATCGTAGGTTTTTCATCTTGTAAATTTATTACGTCGGCATGACATTCCGCATCAGAAAAATTAATCATTTTAGCGATCTGTTTTTTATAAATTGGATTCTTAGCCAGCCTAACCAGAGGCATGGGGATTTTAATTTTATTTATTTCATTTTCTAAACTAAAACCTCTAGTTACTTTTTCTCTCTCCCTAATTGAAGTTTGTGCTTCTATATTTTCTTCTTTCTTGGTTTGTGTTGCTCTGGTTTCAATTGTTTTGGTTTGGGCAACTTGTTTTTCAACCAGTGGTTTAGTGACAACCGCCTGGTTCGCTTTGTTTCTCGATAAAATATTTTTTGGTGGACCGTTTGTAGTATTTGTTTCTCTAGGCCTTAAATTCTACTTCTGTTGAAGTTCGTCCATTATGGAGTCAACGATTCCTTGATATGTAGATTCTACCAAATTATTTATACTTTCCTCATTACTAAACAGGGGCTCTTGGTCTAGAGATATTTCATAATTCTATCTAGTTAGATGAGGTTCCCGGTCTTCATCACTAAGATTGTTTATATCTTCTTCTAACCCCTCATAATTATGCATATCATCTCCTATAAAATTTTATGTTTTAAACGGAGCTTGTATTTTTTGATCTTCGTTTTTTACTTGTCTCTGCTGGGTATGGGGGTTAGGATTTCTCCTGAAATATTTTCTAGCAAATGGGTCAAGTTTGTCTTGGTCTAGTTCCATTCTAGAGATTTTGTTTGACAAATATTTGATTATCTTAGCCATATCGTCCATTTTTCTTCTGCGGACCTCCCAGATCCAGAGGGTCTTTCTTGTTCCCTGAAGCATTTAGGTTCTTTGGTTCCTATCTCAATCTTGGATTTTAGTTTACCAGATGCCATGATGTTTGATTTGATCTCTATGGCATCATCTTGCATACCTCTGAGGGTAGCCGATCTTCTTTCCCTTAAAAGTAGGGCGAAGTCGAGCTCAAAATCCCCTACAAAAGTCACCTTCGTTGTGGGTTGAGAGGGTTTAACTTCTGCTGGAATTTTATGATAAAGTTTGTTGAATCCTTAAGTAAATTCAAGAATCGACTCAGAATTATTTTTTCTCAATGCCCCGAATTTAGTCAAGTAGTAAAGATGGTCTTTCTTTTCTCCCCACTGTCTTAAAAAAGAGTTTTCTAAATCATCGTATGACCGTAGGGATCCTACCAGGAGTCCTTGAAACCAAATTCTTACTTGTCCTTCGAAATTTTGCACTAAAAGTATTGAGTAAACATCTTCATGCTCAATGCCAAGGATATCGACGAATTGATAAAAAAAGGTTATGTGTTCTGTGGCCGTTAAATCTCCTTCTCTCGTAAATTTCGGTAAGTTATTCATATAATTTTCAGGTAAATCATGAAGAACAAGAGGAAGGACCAAAGCAGCGTATCTAGATGCTACCTTGGAAAAAATTATAGGGTGTGGGGGTGGTCCTTGATCGCCTCCTCCACCAGCGCCACCTCCTCCTCCAGCAGTAACCATCAGAAGTCTGGGAGATGAACTTCGGGAGTTAAAAATATGGTTTTCAAAAACTTATAGGGACCAAAGTGGTGACCTTTCAACTTCCTCAGGATATGGCGAAGGGAAATCTGGAAAATGATCATTAGGAGATGCAAAGTCTAGAAGAGGAGGGAATGGAAAATGTGGACTGGTTCCTTGGACTTACAAGATGTGTAAATCGGTGAACCGACAGGAGATGAGTCGGGGTATATAATGTGTTCTTCAGGTTTTCATAGAACTGAAACCTTTACTTCAAGCAAGGGTGAGGTAGATAGAGTATTAATGATAATGGGTAAAGAGGAGGCTCTTTTGTTCAGACCATTAGGAGTATTAGAAGGATCAATCTCAATCTTTAATTTGGGTATGATTACCTTTTAGTCTTCACATCTAACCTCGGGCTTGCTAGTTGAGGCCTCCGCAGAGGGTGTTTGTATAAAATTTTCTTCAGGAGTTAATTCTTCAACCAGAACCTTAGTATTGACTTGGGTGACTTTGAGTTGGTATTTTTTACTTGCCGATGCGGTAGTCATGTGGGTAGATTCTAGTTCGAGGGGACAAGGCAAAAGTTGAAACCCATAAAGAAAAGAGCATTTCAAATTTTGGAGCGTGTTCGTAGCAATGCATTCTGACTAAAGTTGCAGTGTTATGGGGATTTATTTTGTGGGAAATGTTGACCCACTAAAACTGTGAGTCGTCAATGTTGGAAGTTGATGAGGGTGTCGAGTCAATTATACCAGCCATCGATGAGTTGATTCCATACCAACAATCAATGTTAGAAACAGATCGACTTATGGACAAAAAGCTTCACGGGAGTAAACAAGATGATCTAAATTTGTGTATAGTTGGCAAGAAGGGTGAGTTGCCTCAAGCATCGAAGAGGTACAGTGCATAGCAAGTACAACAAATGTTTTCGGACTTGCGAATATGATATTTTGTCTTAACGTATGTTCAATATTTAGGAGGCAAAGTCATCTATTCAATATTTCGTACAGTCAGAAAGAGTCGACTTGAGGTATCCCTTTGGTTTTAATAACATTTCGAGATCAGATACAGGTGTGGTCTGCTAATCGTCTAGGTTCTTTCTGGTATTCTTTCGACCGAATGCCAACTTATCTGTGGTGGAGTTGCCAAGTGAAAAAATAAAAAATAGCCTTAATTTAGTGCTCAATCTTTGTTCACTATCAAAGATAGAATCTTACCTTGTCGTTCTCCCAGGGAAAAATAACTTCGTTTCTCCGTCCCCGACAACAACACCAAAAAGATGTTGGTCTTGAGATTAAACTTAAGTCTCAAAGAATAATGTCACGCATCAGGAAATTTTAAGAGAGTGTGTTTTAAAGTGCTTTTTCTACCTTGGTTATATGAGAAAAATTCCTTAAATGAAATTAACAGTTTGACAACACAGAGGTTGTATTTCGTGTCTGAGCCAAAATTGTGATATTGAATGGTGCGAGAGAAAGATACAAAACTGTAAAACAAAGCAGGGCATCAATTATTGAAGAGTCCCACCTTGTTTGCAGTAGAGGAAAAAGAGATAGTGTAACCTTGAATAAAGTATAAAATGCAGTAATCTACACATAAAGCAGGTCTTGATTTACTCACAGTAAATACAGAGGAAAATTTGCTTACTTAATAAGTTACTGAGACCTTGTGATTACACTAGTTGTTGTACTAAATTGGAATCAAACATTTATCAAGGAATACATAAAGAAATGTTGAGAATGGAAAACAAAAGAAACACATAACCCATATTTAACAAAACATGGAATCTCTGTCTGCACTTGTATTAATTCTCTATAAGGAGAGTTTTCTCTGTTACAATTGGCAAGAAGCATCCTTTGCTAAGTCTTTGATTTATGTATTTATACAAAATGGTCTCAAATCCAAATGGTTGGACTTCTCATAATTTAAAAAAAATAGTAAATATTACAAACTGTAAAATTGAAAAGTTGCATTAGTATTCTCCCCTGCCTCTTCGTCTGCTAGCAGAGACATTTCTTCTTCTCATCCTTTAACCTGGAGATGGCTGGCATTTGATCTTGACCTGTATGAGTAGTATGTACATGTTGTCTTACTTGTTTCTGGAGTTACTTGCTTTCCCATATTCGACACATTAGACGCATCTACTCACTAACTGTACCACCAACCCAAAAGGTTCAGTTGCTTCATTTGCTTCAAAAATGTATAGCTTCTTTTCTACCCGAGGCAACCTTTCCTGTATCTTTTCTCTTGCTAAATATGTGATCTGTAACTGCAAGATTGGGCTTACTATCCATTTGTTTATTTGGATAAGATCAATTTGGCTCATTTGTTGGATGGTTGTCATGGCTTCTTCTCTGCTTGTCCTAGAATTGTATTGGTTCTTTGCTATGTCAATTTGTCCCAGGGCTTCAGAGATAATATTTCCTTCAACATCAAGTAGCCCTTTTTCTAGTGAAGATATTGCTTCTAGGCAAGCTTCGTCTACCTCTCTCACCAATCTCTTGCTTTCGGTAAGATTTGTTTCCCAGGCCTTCAAAATTATGTCGCCTGTGGTTTGCTTCGAAAGAGACAGTGGGGGAACCCCCGATACATCATCTTTTGGTACTAGTAAGATAACCTCCTAAAAATTAGCTCGAGATGAATGAGACTCTCTCTCTTTAATGTAAATTTTCTTCAGGGAAAGGTCTACTACTCGATAGCAGTTTTGAATGGCTTCCACTTTTGCAAAGAGATCTTGTTGGGATGATTCTAGATTTTCATGTACTTCTAGTGCTTGAGCCTGGAAAGAAATCATCTCTACTTTTGTACCTTCAGCCAAGTCTACCTTGGCCTATAATTGCTTGATTAATTCTTCCTGTTGAGCGACCAACCATCTGTTTGCCTGTAAATTTTGATAAAGCTCATCTAGGTTAGCTTTCAGTTGTCAGATTTGATATCTATCATCGATTATGACTTGTTCAAATTCTATGTTCATCTTATTTCTTACATTACGTTCCATGGTCATCATCAGGTCTTGCAATTGCCTTACTAACAAGTTCTTCTATTTCAACTGCTAAGCTAGATTTTCTATTGAACACTGATTGGCCATGGCAAAGGCACCTAATGATCCTGCCATTTCCTTGGCGAATTCTGATTCATCTAGGCCCTGTCCATCATACAAAATTATGTTCCTTTTGACTGTTGCACCATCTTTTTGATGCGTTTATGTCTTAACTATAGCCCTCCTCTTCTTGTTGAAAAAGAAGTCCGAAGGAGGAATTTCTTCGGCTGAAATTAGAGTGAGATCCTCTATAAATATGACTTCGGAATTGGTATTTCCTTGACTTGACTGTAAAGGTGTTAATGACATAATGGGGCTACCTATCTCTATGGACAGTTGTTGCTCTGTTGTGTTGGTAGCCGGTTTACCTGGTGTAGACGACAATGTATCCTGCCCCATTTTTAGAAAAGTTTCAAGATGATATTTTGTTCGGGTACCTGGTGGATTCGACAATGGAGTCTCCAATTTCTGTGTTAAAACTTCAACACTCTTCGGATTCTCTTTAGCAACCTATTTGTTGGAACTTCCTGCCTCCAAACCCTGAGGTGTAGCTTCCTGTGTAGATGAAGGTGTTATTGGTTCTCCCTATAATATCTTTTGCAAACTATTCTTTCGGTGCTTTTGGAAATTGTAGAAACTAGCTAGTTGATCTAGAGACAGAGTTCAAACTCTATTCAATACTTCCTCGTATGACCTAGCTACCATGAATATTTCATTTTGTGGGGAAAACTCGTGCACATACTTCTTTAAATTTTATTGAGCTAGGTGAGTTTCCACAATATTCTAGGGATCGTGCCTTTTAAACTTAATATCGACTAACTTGACGTCTTCTAGATCTGTTGCCTCTACTTTCGAATGGCCAAAATCTAACAACGAAAACATTCCAACATGTAGAGGGAAGGTTGGCCATACCTTTTTCTGGGCCGCTTTCAATTCTTTGTTGATGCCCCCCGTCACGGTTTGGTAAGCCACCTCTCGAAACACTAGTCGATCTGGTAAAAACTTTGGAAGAGCATAGGGGGCAATCGAGCACCCGAAAACCCTGATGTAGGAAAAGTTTTCCTCGATATACCATTATGCTATTTTCCTTAGGTTGGCCATGATCCTGTCTAAAATTTTGGGAGGTGGGAAACCACATATGGAGATATGAATCGACACCACTACATAATGAAAAATTTCATAGAAGATATCTATGCCTTTGTCCTCCCACAGTTTGGAGTGATAAAAATGGATAGGCTCGGCACTGGTCGAGGTCCAACTCCAACTCATTAGAGGGAAAGGAGTCAAAAAGAAAAGAGCATCCATTATGTATGCATACATATAAAATGGGACAGGTTGCCCTTTGGACTTTGCCAATTGATACCCTGTGATTTCCTTAGTCAGGTTGTCTGACAACATCTTGGCCCAGTTGAAAGAGAAGCCCTCGGCCACTTCATGCATAATTGGCACCCAGGCCAATGAGAAATGAGAGGAGTTCTTTTTCCCAAATATCCTACATAGCATCATAGCCACATAAATCATATGGGCGTCTAACACTGCTGTGGCATATATGCCGTGAGTGTCAGCTCTGAATTTCTCAGGATTCGCCCACCAGTATTTGATTAAATCATGGTAGTTTTTGTCATATTGTGTGCACTCCTGCTTGTCAAACTCCATCAAGAATGTAGCATTGTAACTATATTTAAAAATGGGGGATAATTTATACATTACTTATATATGCTCCAGTCGAAAAGACCCAACAACAATATTCTATGAATTGCAAATGCTCTTGGTTGAAATGTCAACATTCTCCAGGGCCCAACCTATCATGTCGTTATACGACATGAGCCTCGATCGCGTGGCTATTTTGTGTAGCTCTGACTGAGCTATATCTTTGAGCTTAGTCACCTGAGTTTCAATCACTTCATCACCTGAATCCTCTGGGCAATTTATCAGCTCGTGCTGTAGAATGTCGAACACCTGTGTCCATGATTTAACAATATCGATGACTCTCGGTGAGGTGTTTGACAGAACATCTGTGTTCGGGTTTACGCTTTCACCAGCTGCTTTGGCCATCTTTCATGATGCCATGATATTTATGAAACCGACACTGGGTCACCTGTTACAAGAGAATATGTGAGCTTCTTAGTTGGCTAAAGCTCGCTATTCTGCGAGAATGCAAATTGAATTCAAAAATCAAGTGTCCTTATTCACCTTAGGCGTATTAATTTTAGAATACCTTTACTGACGATAAATTCATTTACCTTAATGAGAAGATCTAGCTGGCGATCTGCAATCAACATTAGAATCATTGCCGTAGATATGTGATTAATGTCATAATATCGGTGGTTCACGATCGGGGATTTGAATGAAATAAGTTTGAAATTTCTCGAATTGTTATTTCACGAAAGATTAATTGCGAGATATTCTTATTTAAAACCTTAATTAATCGTGTTTAACTCTAAGTGTTTTCGGGTATTCAAACTTCGATATTTTTAATAGTAGCTCGAGATAGAATCCCCGAAAACCGAAACCGTGAAATGATTAATTATCAGTTAATCGTTATTTATCTTTAATTAACCCCATTTAAGTTTGAAGTGTTTTAGAAGTTCGGACTTCAAAGACTTCAAGATGTGATGGATGATAAACGTACGAATATCTAAAGTGCGAAGTTATTAACTATCCTTTAACTGAGATTAACTTAACTGATTAAGATTTAATATTTTGGGATTTTGTTGCTTCGTGGATTTTCAATTTAGCTCATCATTATATTTCTAAAAGGCCATCCTCCGTAGTGATGTGTCTAGAATGATGTAATTCTAGATGACGTGTCAAGGCCAGAGGGTGCCGAGTGTTAATTAGAATCGTGTGAATCCTTAGATGAAAAGCTCAGGGAAGGTTCAAAACGTACACGTGTGTCATGACTCGTGTCTTTCAAAGGTTGGTGAAAAAGCGATAACGGATAAATTCGGGTTTCGAGCTTTTTAAAGTTATGACTTGTTGAAACGCCTGAAGCGTGAATCATCCTCTCGTGACTTAACTCTTTAACCATTTGGTGGCTCCACAAATCTGAAGAAATTTAGGGTCGTTCGATTAGATGGAAGGCTTCATCAATGACGTATATCTCGCGCGCCTTATTCCTATTTAACCAGGAATGAAATTTATTTAGAATCCAAAAGTTTAGAAATATATATATGTTTCAACATGACTGTTGTTGGCCCCTGGATGGGGTGCTAGTGAGGAACACCTGGCGTGTAGCAGAGGCAGGGATCATCCAACGAGGCATGGAGCCATGTGACGGGCTCGTGCCACCGCCCGCCACCCCACTCCTGCATTAAATTTCCCTTAAGACGTCGTAGTCGTTCATTTATGCAGCCTCCCTCTCCCTTTGCGTCTCATTTCATGGCTTGGTTGCTGGTGTATGCCCCTGGTATCCGCTCGTGATCTGTATGGCTCCCCCCTCTGCCGCCATGGCCTGATCTTTCCTGAACCTTCATGCTTTTTGCAGTCCCTACTCGTCTCCAGGCACTTTATCTCTGCCTGTTGCACCTGGTCACTTCTGGCAGCCATGATAAGTACCTCATGTCTCGCCCAAGGGGGAGGCCGCAGAGAGGCCCTCCATGGAAACCTCGTTGGCCTTCTGTCTCGCCCCCTGACTTGCCCTCATTTTGTTCCTCCCCTTCCATCCAGCCCGAGCCTTTTCTGCCTCCCTCTCCCGCTCCGCTCGTTTCACAGTTTGATTGTCTAGATATCATCCCTAGGCTGCCATGTTCCTCCTCGCGTCCCCTTCTTGCCCTGCCAACGGTTGAGCCTGCTCCTATACCAGTTCTTGATTCATTAAGGAAAACCGAGGGAGAGCCACCTCCTCCTCGCAAGCCATGGAACTCCGAGAACCAGTCCTCTGACTCTTTCTACGACACGCAGCTAAGAGAAAGCCTCGCCATCCTCTTCGGCTTGGTCTTTGAACTCCGTCAGGGGGTGGAGGACCTTCAATTCTGTCTGCAAGCCACGGACGGAAAGGTAGCG
The DNA here is from genome assembly GCA_010110895.2 of Picea sitchensis. Lineage (NCBI taxonomy): Eukaryota > Viridiplantae > Streptophyta > Pinopsida > Pinales > Pinaceae > Picea > Picea sitchensis. The sequence continues at coordinate 51,672 of SNQJ01S0057276.1, forward strand.
GTCCTTCTTCAGCTCCTTTCCTCCCTTCAAGAGGTTGTCCCCTTGGACGCGGCAGGGGCGGCTACATCAGAGGAACCTTGCGCAGCTACCAATGATGAAAATGCCCAGGTGCAACGTTCTGCAAAGAATAGGCTGGAGCAGGCCAAGCACGAGGACATGGTCGTGGAGGTGGACTCAGCACGACGACCACTGCAGGATACTTCGACAGGTGCCGACAGAGCTGAGAGCAATGTGGAAGCTGGAATGCAATGGGCAAACCAAGTGACGTATGTCAAGGAGGAACCATGGTCCGAGGCCATCCACGCCACCTGGCCAGGTTATTCGACAAATGTCTAGGTCCATAGTGGTACTTTAAGTTTTATGATCTTCTCTTCTATTTAGTTGATGAACAAACAGTTTGAGACTATTGTTCTTAGAATTTTAGACTTATGCTTGCCCCCCCTGCTGGCTGGATTGGTTTCCCCTCGGTTGGGGCAGTCCAATAATTACAGTATGGCTATGACTGTATTTTGAACCTCTACTNTATATATAATACTACTTACTTAAAAAAAAAAACACGACTGTTGTTGGAGAGTAAATAGATTGCAAGATTTTATTTTATGAATATTATGATGTAAATTTGTATATGTATTTCAGCATGGTGCCATGCACCAAGGACAATGCACAATTGTAGGGGGGGAATGTAACATCCCCACTATAATCTCCAATTTAATTAATGTATAATGTAGAAATGAATGTGGTTATGGCCAAACGATGTAATATGTGAAATACATTTTTTTATTTTAATAAAAATAATGTGATACTAATTGTTGGGAATATGGACAGAGATGGGGGATAATTAATCCACAAGAGGGGGGAATGTCTAAGATATTCTAAGAGGGACCCAAGGGGGAAATTAATTATGGATATTAATCCAAAACCATATTTCTAAATTTTATTATCTTTTGGGTCAACCATCTATTTTTTTGTTTGAGTGTATGAGATCCCAATCACTGAATACTTGCCAGAGGGTGGGTGTGGAAGTCACATCCCATAGTTATTGGAAGAATGGGGCTGAAGTACAATCAACATTGGATAGAGTGAGCAGTCAACTTTGTTGGGAAAATAGAGGTAATTCGTATGGGGAGAATATGCAATTTTTCACATTGAGTTTTGACATGAACAATAAGTAGATAAGAGGGAAAAAGAGAAATGAAGATAGAGAAATAAGGATGGGTGAATTCTGGAT
>SNQJ01S0057277.1:0-21585 GCA_010110895.2 Picea sitchensis
ATCATATAAAGAAAAAGAGGTTTTTACCCTGTATGGGTTTCCTCAGGAAATATCTGTCTCTGTGTTTCTCATATATGTGACTGATGCTGAATGTGCCATTGTTTATTTCCTTGCATTATTGTGATCATCGTTTAGTGTTTCAGCAAAGAGTTTAAAAGAAGCATAATTGTTTAAGCTCAGGTACAACTGATTCACCCCCCCCTCTCAGTTGTCCAATACTATTGTCGTGGGAGAGTTATGTGGATGCACTAAGGATAGGCAAGAATCCCATGGTGGTGAAGTGGGAGGAATTCAAGGAATTACTTAAGTCGTAATTCTATCCCATAGGATATGAAGATGAACAACTCATGAAGTGGCAGTACCTTCAACAAGAACATGGACAAGGAGTGAAACAATACACTTTTGAGTGTAGGAGGCATTCCATCAGGTTGGGTATCTCCTTGGAAGAGCTTGAGGTGGTGACGAAGTACATTGGAGGAATTTTTAGCCATATCCAAAGATAGTTGCAGCCACATGGTGTGAAAATCATATATGAGTTGATAAAGAAGGCTCTCTACATTGAGTTGGACTCTAGGAAAAGACAACAACACATGGGCCAACAAGAAACCAACAAGAAAAGAGATAAGAAGATAGCATACACCATCGAAAAAAGGAGGGATCTGAATAGGAACTGCAAACATTGTGATATAGATGGACACATAGAAGAGAATTGTTGGATACTTCATATAGAATTGTATTTTTTACAAATTATTTTGGTCACCCTAGTGATCTCTTGATAACATGTGTTCATGTTCACATAAAAAGATAAAAAGAGTCTTTCTCCATGAGGAAAGTGACTGGATTTCTCTTATCAAAAACCCTATTAAGGAAGGTCGTCATTAGCTGCACTATACACCGGGTGTGGCGACATCTAATAATCTCCCCCTGCTCTTAAGATGGTCTGCGATGTCTCCGCAGGATGCTCTATAGATAGGGTACAACGATGTCAAAAGACTAAGAAAAGGTCAAGTTTCATGAAAGTTCTATAAGGTGGCCTCCAAATCATTTGGATCTTACTCGCTTCTCTAATTTGGTGGGATAATCCTAATATCTTCAACCATCTCTCTTTCCCCTATATAAAGAGGGATCTCTCATGGAAAAGTTAAAGCAACGTTAAGGTTGAATAGGCTAAGAATTGGATGAGGAATTCTATTTCAGTTCATACTTGAGGGATTCATTTCAGTTCATCAAGTCATTGTGGATCTTCTTCATTCAAGGTTGGAGAAAGTGTGTGTCTTGGAGAAAAGGGGCATCGAAAATGGACCTTGAGACATCAAGGCTTTGGTTGTAATCTCCACTTTCATTTTAATATGATACAATGATATTTTTCTTTCCCATAAAACTTGATTTGTTTTATTGTATGATTCCTTGATCACATACATAGGTTCTTGTTGAGTTCATTGTATTTCTTTCACTTTGGTTGGATTGCATTTCCTTGCAGATTCAATATCACAGGACCACTGGAGTGGATCTAGGATGGAAATGGAAGGAGGAAATGACATTTAAACGTTATGTTGTCTATCTCTTGTTAAATAGTAAACTCAATAATTAGATCTTGGGGAAAGTGTCGTATTCTATTATGTTTTTTTCTAGATCTAGGTGGATCTAGGGAGATCTATTTATGTTCGCATTTACCAATTAATCCTACAAACAAATTGGTGACCATACTAGGGATTCAAATTCCTTTTGATTATTTGCATCCCATTTGATTTTATCCTACCTTCCTCTGATTAAATTCACTCTCTAAGTCTATGGGTGATCCATCTAGACTCCCTGGATATGGAAGTTAAATTAGATATTTTATCTTTCTCTCATTGTTTCCTCATTTATAGATATCGTCACACTACACCTTATTGGTGGCCTACAATGACCCTCAAAATTCGCATCCTTCTTCACAAATCGAATGCGACAACGTCACACTATGCTCTGTTAGTAGCCTGCGATGACCTTTGCTCGTCGCACTATGTCCCATAGCTAGCCTGCGGCGAATTGTGTAGAATTTGTTGGAGTGAGTCAATTTGACTTTTTTATCACCCAGATTTACCTTAGTTTCCTGGGGTAAACTTCTAATTCCTATGTTTGATTGATCTCTGAGTTTAAATCTTGTTTTGATTGGTTTTCAGTCATTGGAATTCTTTCTTTACATTTTGCAAGTTTTTTTCTTTTGATCATTGTCACAAAAATATAATCTCAAATCTTGATCTGGGTGATTGTTTGACAAAGGGTATTTGGTTTGTATGAAGTTTTTGATTCATTTTATTTTCCACATTGTTGGTTAATTGAGAAACAATTTTTTCTTGCATATGAAAAAAGGTTTTCTTGTCTTTTTCATTTTTGTCTATATTACGAATTTGATTTGAGAATTGTGTTGAGAATGTCTTGATTTTCTTGCATTACATTTTCCTTTCGTCGTTACATCTCTGATTTTGTTTTGAAAAGGAAGAATTGAATTCATTTATTCGTTTTAGTAATCTCTCATAACAAATTTTTTACATTTGAAATATTTGTTAAAGAGAAGAATTGGAAAATTTTGCAGTTCATGATTATTTGGAATTGTGTTCATTCGAAAGTGAGAAATTGCAATTCGTAGCTTGTTGTAATTCAAAAGAATACCTTCTCCCTACTGTAATTAGAGTTAATTAAGTTGAAAATTTTCACATTCATCTCTTTTTGTATTTTATTTGGTCAATTTCACAACATCATTAATTTCATTTTCATCTCCCTTTTGAGTAAACAACAACCTCTAAAATACAACATAAATTTAAAATTTATTAGAAACTTTTATTTTCTAGGGATATTTTTCACCAACATTAGCTAGGATAGCACTTTGGAATAGGTTGTAAGGCACAACATCCAAAGAATCAAAACACATAATAGTATCTTGTGATAGGGAGAATTCAAATCCAATTGCTAGATTTTGTCCTTGGAAGCCCTTCTCACACAAGGGTCAAACCTGAGGTCGCATTAAGACTGACAGAGTTACTCAACCTACTTTTTTGGTCTTGATATAGATATTGTGTGTATTATTGGGGGTCACTTGAAGGTATACCCACGATTATGTGTGGGAGAATTTCAAGTTGATTTCGGGCTAGATACCGTGCCTTTATGCGTGGATCGGACTGTCGACTGTTTCCACAGGCATCACTGTTGTAGTTGGTAACCTTAGTAGCCTATCTCTTTAGGGTCTTCACATAAGGTGACTATGGAGGGGAAAGTCTTCACAGTACCTAGAAACGACGTTGGCCAAACTCACTCGGGCTCCTTGGAGGGTATACCCATGATTATGTGTGGTAGCTTGCACTAGGGTGTAACTCCATTAATCAGGTCATCAAAGTAACTTTTCCACCCTATTTATCCTAGCCCCTTATTCTCTTGATTTCGCGATGTTAGATTTCATCACTAACTAGTGACTTTGAAATAAGAAGGTTTGTTTGCTTGGTTTGATTCCTAGATTTTATTAGTGAGTGTTGTTTGTTTCCTTTATTTGGCCATAGATTTTTTTTGTTCTTTACTTGGTTCAGCCAACATCGCCCTTTGTCTTTCACATAGGATGCAAGGGCTACCCTCAGAAGATATGAAAGGCTATATCCCTTTGCCTCCTAACTCACCAGAAGGATCTCCTGAGGGAGTGGTCAATAACGAAGTAGCTTCTGAAGTTGGAAGAACACACTCTTTGGAAGGATTTCAAATTGTTTCGGATTCCTTAGAGGCTTTATGACTTCCTCCAAATCCATTATTGAGTATTAGACAAGACACACATTTTCTCTGGATGAATTCATCAGGATAAATTGTTTTTTTTGAGAGTACCAGAGTACCTACTGGACCTAACGCAGGATCTAGAGTAGAATATCCACTTTCTAAAAGTGAATCATTTAGGAGCCTAGCTCACACTGCCGAAACTTTTAATCCTAGTTTTGTCCCTTTGACAGTATGTGATATTTACAACAACCTAGGAGTGAGTCCTGATCAACCTATGGCATCACAAATTCCTGAGATGTATGTTAGCTATACGGTACCTTTAGACCATTTTACTGGTACTACCAGTAGTGTCATCGTCGTTTCAGACCAACTATTGGTTGTTTCTCGCTTGATTCTTCCTCTCTAGATGGCACATTCTATTATGGTCCCACATGTTACCACAACTTCTAATGGAAATGTGGTTGTCACCCAAGATCCAATTGGAACACCACTTACACCTAGACCAAATCCATAACTTCCCCCTAGGTATAGATATTTGAATACTTGCGTTGCTATCCATACCCAGAATCTGTCCTGAGGGTATGGATTTTTTGTTCCTCCTGGGTATAACGCTACGAGTTAGTTTGTTCCTACGCCTACCTAGATTCTCTCCAAAAGTCCTTATGTTCCTCCCCCACCTTTGTTAGGAGGATCTCATCATCTTGTCCCTAGTGGCTCCAATCTAGTTGGAGGCACCAGTCATTCTATCACTTTTGGTTTCCAGATTCTTGTTGGAGGTCAACCTCAAGTTGGGGAGAAACCTCAATTAGGGGGACAACCTCAGATTGGGGTACAACCTCAAATTGGGGGACAACCTCAACTTGGGTGGAAACATGAGGTTGGAGTCCAGAACCTAATTTATGGACAACATGTACCTGTGTCACTATCTCAACATTGGAACCTTCCTTTCCAAGGAAATCTATAACCATTTGGGGGGGAACATCCTCAAGTAAATGATTTTGTACCCCATAAACTCAGTCAAACATATACTGATTCTTTGGATCCAACTTGGGGTCAAAACTTTCAGTCCAATGTTCTTTTCCAAGGGAACATACCTAATAAACCCAACCTTGTCGTCTAACTGCCTCAAAATCCTCCACAACCGAATCTATCAGGACTGTCTAATTATCTGCAGACTTCTTATGGTCTTATTGGCATACTTATGGGGCTTTTCCCTTAGAACTACTAGTTTCCTCAAGTGAACCAATAATTTCCTTTTCTAGCCACTTTGGATTTACCTGATTTGTGTACGATTTTGAATGATCATATCTTACATTCTCCTTATTGGCCTGTCATATCAACCAAGTTACCGTTCGACATTCCTAAATTTGACGATCGAGCAAGAGAAGACCTAAATAATCATGTTATGACTTTTCATTTGTGGTGTTCATCCAACTCCTTGATGGATGACTCCATAAGATTACGACTTTTCCAATGAACTCTCACGGGTTCGGAAGCAAAATGGTACATTGAGTTACTGCGAGGATTCTTTAATGACTTTAAAACCATAGCCATGGCCTTTTTGACACATTACTAGTTTTCTATTCGATACAAGACAAGAACTGAAATTTTGAGTTCTTTTAAACAATCCTGGTCCACTCATATTTTTTATCACATCCATGAGTGGAGGAGGAGAAGACGCTTGATCAAAGTTCATCTTCCTGATCAACTATTAACTGAGTGGTTTACCAAATCACTCATTGGACCTATTGCTCATGATTTCTCCATGGGTGGTGTTGTCACTTAAGAGAAGGCAATCAGTCATGCTCAGTATCTAGATCTCATCTATTTTAAAATGACAAGACTTTACGATTTGATCCCTGACGCTCCTCTCCCTTCCACAAATCCTACCCCAAAACCTCTAGAAACTTCTCATGCTATTGATGGTGTGATTGGCACCTTTCACGCTAAGACCCAGTCTGTGCACGCTGGTCACACCAATCCCAAATCTAATAATTCTAATGTACAAAATACTCCTACTCCTCCTTCTTCCTCTAGTAAGACTGCTGAAGTTAATTCAGTTCAATCCACACCTACTGGGAAAAAGAAAAATAAAAATAAATGGAAGGGTAAGAATAAGAAGGAAAAAAATAATAATCCACAATCTGAGAAGTCCAAAATGCAACCTCCTGACGTGAAATATAAACGTAAACCTTTTTACCCTTGTCTTATTTGTGGTGACGATCATTACACGAAATATTCCTCCAAGGGACCGAGAATCCTCCCACACTTGTCATTTTGTCACAACCTTTCCCTTCTCAGTAGCAAGCTCAATTGGTCATTCATGACCAAGCTTCTCCTTCTACCTCATCTTATTTCCTTATGTGTATTGGTGACTCTAAAAAGAACAAAGTTGCAGTCGCAACTCAAGCCAAAGATTATTCTCCGTTGAAAGATAAAGTCGATGATATACCACCTTTGTTGGTTCAACCTCCTCCCCCAAATTCACCTCCAAACGATCCTCTTCATCTCGAAAGAACGGGTCTCGATACATATCTTCTCCCTCCTCCCAAGGGTGTTGTTCGAAAGTATGCTTTCAATCCTCACACACGTGTTGCCCAAAACTACAGTATTGTAGAAGACCTTGCACAAGCATCCTCTGCGATGTCAGCTCTTGAAGTCCTTCAAATTTGTCCTACTCAACGAAAGGAACTGTTAAAGGCCATTGGTGGAATTGATCCTACGGATACTAATTTTATAATATTTGACTTGGAAGATCACATTCCAAGGCTTCATCCTCAATTAGAGTTTCAAATCCAAGTTGTTGTTGAAAAAAAGAATATATGTAGAACCGTTATTGATGAAGGAGCCTTGACTTGGGTTATTTCCGTTACATGTTCGAAATCTATTGGCTCTCCTTCCCTTACCAAGTCACATAATACCCTTAAGGATTTCAATGGTATGGTTTTTAAAACTTACGGTGTTCTTCCATCATTGTCTATTGTGTTGGAAGGTAAATCAGTCAATTTTGAGGTTGAGGTATTTGATGCACCTCTCGATTATAACCTTTTACTTCTCCATAGATGGATTGATTCCATGCATGCAGTTCTTTCTACCCTTTTCTGTGTGATACGTTTCATGCACAAAGGAAAGGTCATTACTGTTGACCAACTGGCCTTCTTTAATTCTGATTCGCGTACTAGCAACGTTCCTTTTATCTCGATAACACCCCCCGATTACAAGAATGTCGGTGTGGGTCTTTTAAAAGATTCAATCTTGATGGGTACATTTCCAATCCCACCACCCGATATCCCTCCTCCTTTTTTCGATTCGATTAACATGATCTCGACCACTATTTGTGAAACCCCTGAGTCATATGACCCATCAGTAGTACCTAGCTCTGGTGACTACCTTCATTAAAGTGACAAAATGCATTTAATTCTGGTCAAATCCACTTATCAAGATATTCAATCGGAAACCCCCTCTCCTCCTTCTCTCTTTGATTCATCTCCTGATCCATTTCACATGATCTTTCCTATAGATGAGATGATCATGTCAGTCATGTCTATGGAAGATAATCCATGGGATGATGGGCATGATCATTCCATTCTCTCCCTAGAATGTGATACCATAGAGATCTACCAATGGATTTCGACTTTGTCGACCATTGTTGTTGTTTCTTCGGTTCATGAGTCAAACCACGATGTTTTGTACAAAGGGAAATTGAGTAAAATTTTACCTACCATTCCTCTTGACATATCGATTAAACCCAGAGTCATGGAGAACACTCATATCGGGGCCTCATGTTCTACTAATGAGGTCCACACATATACAGCCCTTTTCCAAGAATTTTGTGATGTTTTCGCCTGGAGTTATGAAGAAATTCCAGGTATTGATCCGGATATCATTGTGCATGATATTAAGACGTCTTCAGATGGTAAACCCGTTTGACAGAGACTTCGCCCAGTACATCCATGCAAAGTTGATGCTATCAAGATTGAAGCTGAAAAACTTCTTAAAGTTGTCTTTGTTTATCCCGTGGCTTTGATTGATTGGGTATCCAATCTGGTTTCGGTAAATAAGAAACAAGATACCATCTGCGTTTGTGTAGATTATAGGGACATAAATTAGGCTTGTCCTAAGGACAATTACCTAATCCCTTTCATTGACCAAATCGTTGACGACTATGGTGGGAGTGAAATATTCTCTTTGATGGACGATTTCTCTGGATATAATCAAATTAATATTTTACCCATGGACCAACACAAGACTACTTTTATTTTCCCTTGGGGAACCTTTGCCTACCGAAAATTACCCTTTGGTCTCAAGAACGCTGGTGCGAACTTTAAGAACACTATGTATTACGCTTTTCCTGATATTAAGCACAATGTGCAACCCTATCTGATGTTCTCTCGATGCATTCCATGCGTCGCCAAGATCACTCGACATATTTAAGGGCCATTTTCATATGCTATCGTTATTATCGCATACGTTTGAACCCACACAAATGTGTTTTTTCTGTGGAGTTTGACCGACTTCTTGGTTTTATCATGTCTATACACGGTATTCGAGTAGACCCCTTGAAGGTTGAGGCTATTCTTAATCTACCTCCTCCTTCCACACTACGCCAACTCCAAAGTTTGCAAGAGAAGGAAATTTTTTTGCGTCGTTTCATCCCCAATTATGTTGAACTGATGAAAAAATTCAGTCAACTACTTGTTGACGGGAAAATTTGACTTTCCATCAACTGGAACAATATATCCAGTCCGGGGTTGTCTAAATAACTCAAGTCGTTTGGTGTAACCTATTCTGACGGGTTTAATGGCTCTATTAGCCAACTAGCGTCCTAAAGATAAAAAAATGAAATAAACTAACTAATGAAAAGATTCTAACAATCGACACAATAATTACAAATATTTATCTAACAATGTGAATATACAAATGATTATGAACAATTTATATACAGTTTACAAGGTTTTATGAAATCTTGCGAAAATGATTGTTTGATAAAGTTTCTGAATCAAATATGAACAACAATTTTTTTTTTTTTTTTTTAGAAGATATTAAACAAATAAATACTAAATGAATATGATTGAAATAGTGCTGCAAAAATAGTCAAAGCTAATTAATGTAATAATCGTTTCATTCACAAACAACTTAACTAAATAACACACAGAATAACCTATAGCTGATCAATGAAACTAGTATTATCTTTCTTTGTTGTATGAGCTCATGCCTGTATTGTTGTTAAGGGAAACCTATAACAGAACAATACTAGCACTTCCAGAATACATTCAAAGAAGTATTTGATATTGGAGTAAATTAATAACAACAGGATGACAACTAATTAAAAATCATGTGATCTTAAGATAATCAATATTTAAGAACAAAAGAAAACTCAATTCTGAGTATTGATATTATCCATCATTTAACCTTAGAAATAAATTCCACAATAATCAAATGATCGATTGATCACACATAAAAAATGGAATAATAAATTATAGACAACACATAACATTTAATAGTATGAAAACACCATATGATGATAAGCTAAAGCTAAAATCAACCATAATAACATTCTCATAATACAATAGTAATAAAAGAATGAAATGAAATAAGCATCACATAGGTCTAAAGCCAAAGATGAATCGCTTTCCCATATTCTTTCTCAAAATCACATGCCCATATTGTAGTCGTGGAAGAATTTTTAAGATAATAAACTCTTAAAGATTGAAAAAAATAATATATAAATGATAATAATTAACTATGTATTGATAAAATAGACTAAATCTAATTTAAATCAATGCATAATCAATTATTCAAAGAATATGAAGATATTATAATTAAAATAAAACCATTTTACTCACAGGACAAAAGCCATTAAGCAACCTGAAATTCCATATTCTTCTTTGAAAATACTTGTCCATTCTCCCAAAGATTCCAACCATCTGTTACTCCATTTGAAAAGAAGAAAAGTTTACAAAATAAATAATATACAAAACAAAAAGGATAAAAATCCTCCTCTCCAATTCTTGGATCCCTAGCTCTGATCTTTCTCATATATTTATACAATGAATGAACACTCTAGGTGTCACTATTAATTTTCTCCACCTGAAATTTTCCTCGTAAAGAGACATCAATATCTCTCAAATTGTGCATTTTTTTGGGAAAATTTCTATGAGGAGGGTAAATGGGTCCATTTGGGTTCTGGGTTTTCAACTGTTGCTTCAAATTTCTCATGGTTTGGCTGCAATCAATCCTGCAAAATCGTTTGTCTGATCTTGATGTCTTTCCAAATTTTATCTGTTGTTGCTCATAACATTATCTGTAACAATCCAATATTATTTTTGGATCAATCAGATTGAACATATTTGTATAATAAAATCAATCCATGATCAAATCCATATCAAATATTTGATAATAGAAACCTGTGAAACAAAAAGAAAACTAAATTAATAACCTAAAATTTGTGAATAAAACAAAATCTAGAACAATAAAATAAAAAATGAATTAACTGTAAGTTCTAAACAAAATTGTTTATATTTTCCTTTCATATATGATCTTAATTTTAGAAGCTTCAAGTTAATGGAGAAGAGAAAAACATTAATTTTGGTTTTTCACAACATCAAACAAATAATAGATAATTCTTTTTTTTTGTTTTTAATTATTATTTTTATTTTGAAATGAGATGCAAAATGAAAAAAAGAATTTAATTAATTAATATCACCAAATGATTTTATGAAAATGAGAAACCAACCAAGATATTATTTGATGAAGTATTGAACACATTATTCAAAATAGTCAAACTTGCTAATGAGCAAAAGAAAGAACAGATAATCAGAATTTAAACGAAAATAAACAGTTGATAAAAATTAACGTTTTTGTTTAAAATGAGATTTCTATGCTCGTTTCTCAATTTTGATATATACTCTTGTAATGAATGTCTCATACTATAGTAAATGTCTTAAGTTTGTCTCAAAGCAACCCAAGGTATGGAACTATTTGAAAATGTTGATTCTGTAGCTCATCATAATTATCAAGATTCTAATGGGGGGCCTTTAAATTTTGTAAAAATTTAGGGGGAGTTGTTGGGGCCCAACAAATGGCGACTTACTGGGTGAAGCAGTTATCTCTGATCTGATAAGATTTCATCTCAGGAAGAAAATAATAAGACTTATAAGAGGATTTAAAAATAAATTCACTCTGAGATCATAAGGTATTAGGATAAGTTCAATGTTATAACCAAACAATAGATATTTCTTTGCAGGGGATTATAAACTGAAATAATTTCTTAATCAAAGAGTCACGATGTTTATAAAAGAACTTCAATACCGTTGACAGAGCCACTGCTGCCAGCAGGCATCCATAGCCTCGACAGGGATGTCATTTAACCCCCTCAAATGTTTTAATCCCATCCAATACTTGTATCAACATGATGCATACTTTCATAAAAGTTAATTTAAAACCATGTACCTACTACCTCTCGACTTGACATTGATTCATTGTCAGTAGGCCTATTCAGTACCCCGACAAAGTTGTCTTGGTATCATGTGTACATTTACCCGCTGTCATCGAGCATGTTCAGTACCCCAACAGGTTTACACACACTTCCCACACTTAAGTTCTTCCAACCCTCTTTTGCCACTTTTAAATAATAATACAACTATAGATATACTGATGGCAAACAGAGCGGGGTGATACTAGAGGTTAATTGCAATACAAGTGAATAGTTGATCAAGTTATTTATTTTCTTTCAAAACTGGAAATTTTATCATGGTTTAGAGATTTTAGATTTCCTTTAAGAAATCATCTAGAGAATGGGGAAGCACTTAAAAGTGATTCCTTAAGAATATGGACAGCATAAAAAATTTAAAGATCACGATAATTCTCAAAGATTTAAACCACTTTTCTGGTGTAATACTCTGTAAAAGACAATTTGGGGACAAAATGAAAGTGACGATTGACTTAAAAATCAATTGTCTGAGCTATATCTTAATATCAGGACCTCTTTGAAATTATTTCAATTTGCTTTAAAAACAAAAGTCTTAAAATAAATTCTTCCTTAGACAATAGCTTTTTGATCAGAAATATATTGATTCAAAAATAAAGATAAGAAGGAAACTCATTCAAAAAAATCAAAGAAAACAAAAAACACACAACAAACCAAATCAAATTTTATTAATGGGATTCAAAATCATAAGTACACAAAATCAAATAGCAAAATAAAACTTTTCAAGAAACAATTTTGGCCAAAGATAAACTTGAGCTTTTGGATCCACTAGCACCTCAATGTAAAATAAAGGAAGAACTAAATCATATAAAATATCATGTGCGACCAAGTTCTTTTCTTAAGATAGTGATGCATGAGATGCTACTTTGACCAAGAATTATTATTAAAAATCAAAGAGACTAAAAGAAAATAGAAAAATACTTATTAAGATGAGTGCAGTACTACTCATGGCACCTTGGGTCGGGGTTGAATTGATAGTTCAAATTCACTTATCTCTTTACTTTCCATTAAAATTTTCATGATAATTCTGCATTTTTGAAAAGAAATATTCAACGAAAAGTAGAGAGAAAAAGATTTAAAGTGGAGTTCTCTGATAACATTCATATTAAGGTTCTCTTGGTGTACCCACTTGTGCTCATAACTGCATTATTACAAAAAGAAATATTGAGAAATAAAACTAAAGGAAACCTACTCCTAAAACTATTCTAAACTACTAAATAGATCAAAATGCTAAGTAAAATCGTATTTCCAGTTCAGCCACAAAAGCATCTTCAATCCTGCAAGGCATAGAAAGTAAAAAATTAGAATAAAAGAATGTAGTATTTGCAGATACAAAATAAATATGTCATGCTTACCTCCTATATATTCTTTTAAAAACAAAACAAGCACGGCCTTACAATTATTTTGAAACTTCTTGATGTATGAATCCTCTAACCATTCTGCAATCTGGTCGTGATATGGGTCATAATGGCATGGAAGAGTGTAAGTAAGTTTGGAAAACTTGTCAATACTATGGGGACCTAACATAACCATCAACCAAGGCCGAAATGCCCCATCCTCCTGACAATTATCCAAGTGTTCATCAATTTCTTCACATGGAGGATCTAAAAAAATCATGTAATCCTTACTTCCTAGATATTTAGGTAGAAACAAAGCAAGCACAACGTTATCTTTATTATGAAGATTTTTTAGATACGAATCTTCAAGCCATTCTAAGATCCTCTCATAAAAATTAGGATGCAAACTATGACTTTGATGAAATGGATATATCAATGGGGAACACATGATAAGAGGATTCATGACATCAATTCGATTATTGGTTTGAACACTTCCTTTGATGATATTGATCATTTCAAAATGTGAAGCATAAACATTAAAATTCGAACTAATCAAAGAACGAATATGCAATGTAGAATATCTGATTTCCATAAAAATAAGTGCATTGTCTTTTTCAACAATAAATCGTGTAAAATCATCTTGCAACATGCCATTTTTCCTTGCGAATGATGAAAGTGAAAGAGCATCAAATCTAACTTCATAAATGTTATGTTTGGAATTAATTTTAGCAAATTTTGGCATATAAAAAATATTTGGTTGTGATGGAAAATAGTAATATATTGTGGGTAAAGTATCAAGTACACCAGAATCTAAGAAGAGATTGGGATATAAAGAGTAAAATGAATTAGAAATGAGCACGTGAAAAGATTCTCTTGAGCTATGATAATTAAAAATGGTATTTTCAATACATTCATCTTCACTTGCCTTAATAATTTCACTATCTTTTGGTGATAAATACTTCAACATAATACGATCATCTAAATTTGCCCACTCTATGATAGATAATTCAAAACTTTCATGAAAAACATCTGATCTTTCTTGTGGATAAGGTATGATTTGTAGATGAGGGTTTAAGGTTTCTTCTTCCAATTGCAGATCTACATCTCTAATGCGTTTCATTGGAATGCTAGAATGCTTAAGATCATTTTCGTCACCTAAGTGTTCTTTAATAACTAAATTTAAGTACTGATTAGAGCAAGGGTTAAAATAATATGGACATTCATATTGACCCAACATCAAATCTTCTTCCACGATGGTCGAGGACAGAGTATACAATGACTTAGATGAAAAACCAATTTGATTGTCAGTAAGAATATTTTTAATAGATTCTACCTCCCTTGCTTGTTCAAAATTTTTGGATGCATTCCTTTAATCTTCCGAACAAAATTCTTCTCGCAATTGAGTGGTAGGATTTGCAACCGATTCATCATTCGCTATTGAATGTGACTGGATGAAAGGGATGCAAGCATCATAGAGGAGATTTAGTACAAATGACATGTCATAAAGATTAAATTTATAGAATACATGATGGATTCTTGTTGAAAAGTCTTCTAAAGATGAATTGTCATTGATTATTAAAGTCTAAAATTCTTCACATAATTGATTGTAATCATAGTTTTCAAAAGCATCTAAAAATTCATCTACAAACTGAAACCAATCAATAATGTAATATGCTGGAAAAGACTCAAACCAATGTTTAATCCGACCCCTGGAAGTAAAAGCAAACAATCTGCACAAAACCTTTAAATCAGAAATATCATGCTTGATGCATTTACACCAAAACTTGTTAATATGGTCTTTTGAAAATACATTCCCCTCGCCATCAAAGGTGAGTTTGGAAAAGAGAGATATTGTCTTGTTGGGAATATGAGGTAATGAGAAGTGGAAAGCATGTTCCAACATAGTGATTTGGGGAGCCATGAGAAATTAATTAAATTCGAAACAAAGACTCCTATAAGGCGAGCCTGTCAGTCTGGCCTAACTTTTAGTGCATTTCAAGATGGCACAAGAGAAAAAATTATAAATCTGGAATTATGACAGGTTGAGGGGTAAAACATTTAATCATTAAATTTACCTCGCCCCTCCTTCTAGCGTCATTTGTTGACGAGAAAATTTGACTTTCCGTCAACTGGAAGAATAGTTTTGGTCCGGCATTGTCTAAATAACCCAAGCCATTTGGTGTAACCTATTCTTACGGGTTTAATGGCTCTATTAGCCAACTAGGGTCCTAAAGATAGAAAAATGAAACAAACTAACTAAAGAAAAGATTCTAACAATCGACACAATAATTACAAATATTATCTAGGAATGTGAATATACAAATGATTATGAACAATTTATATACAATTTACAAGGTTTACATGAAATCTTGCGAAAATGATTGTTTTGATAAAGTTTCTTAATCAAATATGAACAACACTTATTTTTTTATTTTTTTTAAATAATTTAAACGAATAAATACTAAATGAATATGATTGAAACAATGATGCAAAAACAGTCAAAGCTAATTAGTGTAATCATCGTTTCATTCATAAACAACTTAACTAAATAACACACAGAATAGCCTGTAGTTGATCAACAAAACTAGTATTATCTTTCTGTGTTGTATGAGCTCTTGCTTGTATTGTTGTTAAGGGAAACCTATAACAGAAAAATACCAGCACTTTCAAAATACATTTAAAGAAGTATTTGATATTGGAGTAAATTAATAACAAAAGGAAGACAATTAATTAAAAATCATGTGATCTTAAGATAATCAATATTTAAGAACGAAAGAAAACTCAATTTTGAGTATTGATATTATCCATCATTTAACATTAAATATAAATTCCACAATAATCAAATGATCAATTTATCACACATAAAAAATGAAAGAATACATTATGGACAACACATAACATTTAATAGTATGAAAACACCATATGATGACAAGCTAAAGCTAAAATCAACCATAATAAAATTATCATAATACAATAGTAATAAAAGAATGAAATGGAATAAGCATCACATAGGTCTAAAGCCAAAGATGAATTGCTTTCCCATATTATTTCTCAAAATCACATGCCCATATTGTAGTACTGGAAGAACTTTTAAGATAATAAACTCTTAAAGATTGAAAACATTAATATATAAATGATAATAATTAACCATGTATTGATAAAATAGACTAAAGCTAATTTAAATCAATGCATAATCAATTATTCAAAGAATATGAAGATATTATAATGAAAATAAAACCATTTTACTCACAGGTCAAAAGCCATTAAGCAACCCGAAATTCCATATTCTTCTTTGAAAATACTCATCCATTCTCCCAAAGATTCCAACCATCCATTACTCCATTTGAAAAGAAGAAAACTTTACAAAATAAATAATATACAAAACAAAAAGGATTAAAATCCTCCTCTCCAATTCTTGGATCTGTGGCTCTGATCTTTCTCATATATTTATACAATGAATGAACACTCTAGGCATCACTATTAATTTGCCACCTGAAATTTGTCTCGTAAAGAGACATTAATATCTCTCAAATCGTGCATGTTTTGGGGAAAATTTCTACACGGAAGGTAAATGGGTCCATTTGGGTTCTGGGTTTCCAACCGCTTCTTCAAATTCTTCACAGCTTGGCTGCAATCAGTCCTGCAAAAGCACTTGTCTGATCTTGACGCCTTTCCAAATTTTATTTGTTGTTACTCATAAAATTATTTGTAACAATCCAATATTATTTTTGGATCAATCATATTGAACGTATTTGGATAATAAAATCAATCCATAATCAGATCCATATCAAATATTTTATAATAGAAACCTGTGAAACAAAAAGAAACCTAAATTAATAACCTACAAATTGTGAATAAAACAAATTCTAGAACAATAAAATAAAAAATGAATTTAAACTAACTATAGGTTCTAAACAAACATTGTTTATATTTTTCTTTCAAATATGATCTTAATTCTATAAGCTTCATGTTAATGGAGAAGAGAAAAATATTAATTTTGGTTTTTCACAAAATCAAACAAATCATAGATAATTCCTTCTTCTTTTTTTAATTATTATTTTTATTTTGAAATGAGATGCAAAATGAAAAAAAAGAATTTAATTAATTAATATCACCAAATGATTTTACAAAAATGAGAAACCAACCAAGATATTATTGGATGAAGTATTGAACACATTATTCAAAATAGTCAAACTTGTAAGAACACATAATCATAATTTAAACGAAAGTAAACAATTGATAAAAATTAACGTTTTTGTTTAAATTGAGATTTCTATACTCGTTTCTAAATTTTGACATATAATCTTGTAATGAATGTCTCATACTATAATGAATGTTTTAAGTTTGTCTCAAAGCAAGCCAAGGTATGGAACAATTTGAAAATGTTGATTATGTAACTCATCATAATTATCAAGATTCTAATGGGGGGCCTTTAAATTTTGTAAAAATTTAGGGGGAGTTGTTGGGGCCCAACAAATGGCGACTGACTGGGTGAAGCAGTTATCTCTGATCTGGTAAGATTTCATCTCAGGAAGAAAATAATAAGACTTATAAGAGGATTTAAGCTCCCTTAAATAAATTCACTCTGAGATCATAAGGTATTAGGATAAGCTCAATGTTATAACCAAACAATAGAATTTTCTTTGTAGGGGATTATAAACTGAAATAATGTCTTAATCAAATAGTCACGATGTTTATAAAAGAACTTCAATACCATTGACAGAGCCACTACTGCCAGCAGGCATCCATGGCCTCGAAAGGGGTTTTATTTAACCCACTCAAATGCTTTAATCCCATCCAATAGTTGTAACAACATGATGTATACTTCCATAAAAGTTAATTTAAAAACATGTACCTGCTACCTCTCGACTCGACATTGCTTCCTTGTCAGCAGGCCTATTCAGTACCCCAAAGAAGTTGTCTTGGTATCATGTGTGCATTTACCCACTGCTAGTGATCTTGTTCAGTACCCCGGCGGGTTTACACACACTTCCCACACTTAAGTGCTTCCAACCCTCTTATGCCACTCTTAAATAATAATACAACTATAGATTTATTGATGAAAAAGAGAGCATGGTGATACTAGAGGTTAATTGCAATATAGGTGAATAGTTGATCAAGTTATTTATTTGCTTTCAAAACTGAAAATTTTATCATGGTTTAGAAATTTTAGATTTCCTTTAAGAAATCATCTAGAGAATGGGGAAGCACTTAAAAGTGATTCCTTAAGAATATGGACAGTGTAAAATTTTTAAAGATCATCGCAATTCTCAAAGATTTAAACCATATTTCTGGTGTAATACTCTGGAAAAGACAATTTGAGGACAAAATGAAACTGAGAATCGACTTAAAAATCAATTGTCTAAGTTATATCTTAGTATCAGGACCTCTTTGAACTTATTTCAATTTTCTTTAAAAACACAAGTCTTAAAATAAATTCTTCCTTAGACAATAGTTTTTTGATCAGAAATATATTGATTCAAAAATAAAGATAAGAAGGAAACTCATTCAATGCAATCAAAGAAAACAAAAAACACGCAACAAACCAAATCAAATTTTATTAATGGGATTCAAAATCAGAAGTACACAAAATCAAACAGCAAAATAAAACTTTTCAAGAAACGATTTTGGCCAAAGATAAACTTGTGCTTTTGGATCCACTAGCACCTCACTGTAAAATAAAGGAAGAACTAAATCATATAAAATATCATGTGTGAGCAAGTTCTTTTCTTAGGATAGTGATGCATGAGATGCTACCTTGAAGAAGAATTATTATTAAAAATTAAAGAGACTAAAAGAAAATAGAAAAATACTTATTAAGATGAGTGCAGTCCTACTCATGGCACCTTGGGTCAGGGTTGAATTGATAGTTCAAATTTACTTATCTCTTTACTTTCCATTAAAATTTTCATGATAATACTACATTTTTTAAAAGAAATATTCAACGAAAAGCAGAGAGAAAAGGATTTAAAGTGGACTTCCCTGACAACATTCATATTATGGTTCTCTTGGTGTACCCACTTGTGTTCATAGCTACATTATTACACAAAGAAATATTGAGAAATAAAACTAAAGGAAACCTACTCCTAAACCTACTCTAAACTACTAAATAGATCAAAACGCTAAGTAAAATCGTATTTCCAGTTTAGCCACAAAAGCATGGTCAATCCTGCAAGGCATAGAAAGTCAAAAAATAGAATAAAAGAATGTAGTATTTGCAGATACAAAAGAAATATGTCATGCTTACCTCCTATATATTCTTTTAAAAACAAAACAAGAACGACCTTACCATTATTTTGAAACTTCTTGATGTATGAATCCTCTAACCATTCTGCAATCTGGTCATGATATGGGTTATAATGGCATGGAAGAGTGTAAGTAAGTTTGGAAAACTTGTCAATATTATAGGGACGTGACATAACCATCAACCAACGTTGAAATGCCCCATCCTCCTAACAATTCTCCAAGTGGTCATCAATTTCTTCACATGGAAGATCTAAAAAAATCATGTAATTCTTACTTCCTAGATATTTAGGTAAAAACAAAGCAAGCACAACTTTATCTTGATTATGAAGATTTTTTAGATACAAATCTTCAAGCCATTTTAAGATCCTGTCATAAAAATTAGGATGCAAACTATGACTTTGATGAAATGGATATATCAATGGAGAACACATCATAAGAGGATTCATGACATCAATTAGATTATTGGTTTGAATGCTTCCTTTGATGATATTGATCGCTTCAAAATGTGAAGTATAAACATTAAAATTCGAACTAATCAAATAACGAATATGAAATGTAGAATATTTGATTTCCATAAGAATAAGTGCATTGTCTTTTCAACAATAAATCATGTAAAATTGTCTTGCAACATGTCATTTTTCTATGTGAATGATGAAAGTGAAAGAGCATCAAATCTAACTTCATAAATGTTATGTTTGGAATTAATTTCACCAAATTTTGGCATATAAAAAGGATTTGGTTGTGATGGAAAATAGTAAGATATTGTGGGTAAAGTATCAAGTACACCAGAATCTAAGAAGAGATCGGGATATAAAGAGTAAAATGAGTTAGAAATGAGCACGTGAAAAGATTCTCTTGAGCTATGATAATTAACAATGGTATTCTCAAAACATTCATCTTCACTTGCCTTTATAATTTCACTCTCTTTTGGTGATAAATCCTTCAACATAATACGATCATCTAAATTTTCCTCCTGTATGATAGATAATTCAAAACTTTCACGACAAACATCTTATCTTTATTGTGGATAAGGTATGATTTGTAGATGAGGGTTTAATGTTTCTTCTTCCAATTGCAGATCTACATCTCTAATTAGTTTCATTGGAATGTTAGAATGCTTAAGATCATTTTCGTCACCTAAGTGTTCTTTAATAACTAAATTTAAGTACTGATTAGAGCAAGGGTTAGAAGAATATGGACATTCATATTGACCCAACATCAAATCTTCTTCCACGATGATCGAGGACTGAGTATACAATGATTTAGATGAAAAACCAATTTGATTGTCAGTAAGAACATTTTTAATAGATTCTACCTCCCTTGCTTGTTCAAAAATTTTGGATGCATTCCTTTCATCTTCCAAACAAAATTATTCTCGCAATTGAGTGGTAGGATTTGCAACCGATTCATCATTCGCTATTGAATGTGACTGGATGAAAGGGATGCAAGCATCATAGAAGAGATTTAGTACAAATGACATGTCATCAAGATTAAATTTACAGAATACATGATGGATTCTTGTTGAAAAGTCTTCTAAAGATGAGTTGTCATTGATTAGTAAAGTCTGAAATTATTCACATAATTGATTGTAATCATAGTTTTCAAAGGCATCTAAAAATTCATCTACAAACTAAAACCAATCATGTCACATCCTTCTCATTTAGTTACGACAACAACCTCTCATAATAAGTGCAATTGTTTTTATTTAGTTTTTGTGTGTACGAAGGTAAACATGACGTTACTCAATAACGCAACACAACGATGAACACCATGCAAGAAACTCACACAACAACAACATGAAAAACTATCAAGATTAAGAAGGACTACCCGCCCGTCCTACCCTGCAATGGTTAGGGCCTCCAAGACACATAAGCAATGCTCAAGCCCAGGTTCCCATTGATTTTGACCATTTAAGGTCTCAGGGCTGGCAACTGTTCTAAGGAACAAGGAGGTGTCTAGATCCAACCCGACACAAGAATACCAAGCCAATAAGCAAGGACAAACATTAATTAATACACAACAACCCCCTCCACAGAAGGCGCAAGCTAAAAAAAAACGACTTCGCCAAATCCCGATCAATCGTCGAGTCAAGCTGGTCAATAGTCATCATTTGTTTTAGCTATTTAACGTGAGCCCATATTAGCATACCTAAATGCAAAATATCATCAAGGTACAATTTAAATTAGCCTTAAAACAAGTTCATTTGCGCAATTTTAAATTATAAATGTCCTCAGAGTTCCATCTAAATCAATTTGCCTTAAATTATTATTATTGTTATAAGTATTCTATTTTAAAATCATGATCTAATAATCAGGTAGTTATATATATAACAATACATCAAGAAATAGATTATTCACCTCTTGACAATCCTTACACTAAATTCCTCATCCCACAAATAATAATAATAATAATAATTATTATTATTATTAATTAAAAAGGCACCTCATTACTTTAAACATATTAATCATAGAAATCTTAAACCATACATGAATTTAAACATATTAATCATAAAAATATAAAACCATTCATGACCATATAAAGATATCTACATGCCAATTTTATAATACTCATATGCCTCATCCATTCTGAATAAATAAAAAGAATCTACAATGTAATGGTTCAGGTGCATTTTGACACACCTATGACATGACAGAATAATAAAAGCCTAAAATAAAAGATATTATAGACTAAATTAAAACGAAGAAATGGGGCATTTTAATTAATAAAACTAAATCCAAGCTACTGCAATTCCCAGCTGTCATTTCAACTCCCAAT
>SNQJ01S0057277.1:30049-41692 GCA_010110895.2 Picea sitchensis
CAATTAAGAACTTTCTATAATGAACTAAAATAGCAACTTCTTTTAGGGAAAGTTATTAAAAGCATGTAAGGGGATCTAGGAACACCTAGGAGTAATTTTAGGAGCGACTATAGGTGGGTGGGGGAAATGAGTCTTTTAATATTTTTAAAGAAAATAATTTTGGAGAAACGTGGGGGATGAGTGACACTTGGACGACAGAAAATTTTTAGAGGATTGTCATTAAAACTTAAATTAATAGTGATTTAGGGAAAGTAGGTGGGTCTCAAATTTCTATAAAGGAAAGGGAAGATGAGGAAGAAGGGGATGAACGGTTAGCGTAACGTTACGCTGCCGGATTGTGGCTTGACTGATTTCTTGTGAGGATTTGGGGATTTTCTCAGTTGTATTAGAGTGGTAGCTCAGCCTTGGAGGTGAGCTGAGAAGCTAGACTTATCTTCTTGAAATTGTGTGGCCCCTTTGCGGCTCGGGGGGCTAAGGGGGAAGCAGAGTACCCCTAGTGATTGGCTGGGAGGTACCAGTGAGGTCACTATGGTCGGCAAGCAGGAGCGACAAGGAGCGTGGGACATCAATCGAGGTGCGGACATCAATCAAGGCAGTCGAAAGGGAAAAGGTACGCGCATTATTTGGTAGAGTAGAATGCTTGGACGTAATTCTTCGCTGTAATATTGTTGCTGTATATCCTTCTCATTCAATGCTCTGGACTGTAGAAAATCATTTCTGCTGTAATTCTAGACTGTATAAAATCATTTCTTCTGTAATTCTAGACTGTATAAAATCATTTCTGCTGTAATTCTGGACTGTGTAAACCCCTTTTTCCATTCGACGGTCGGACGGTGTAAAATAATTACTGTTTGAAATCTGGATTGTGCAAATTTAAATTATGGTGCGGGAATGTGTAATTTTTAATATTTGTTGTTCTGGAATTTTTTGACCGTGGGTTTGTTTTTGGGGCGATCAATTCTGTGGGAATTTTCTTTATTTACTGTGGGCATTCCGTGGTGGGCATTTCATTTTATAAAATTACGGTCATGTCTTTTAAATTTACTGTCATTCATTTGCTTAAACTACTGTCATTTCGTTGGTGTCTCCTGGCAATTCGTTTTATCTTCTGGCAAATTGTTTTAACCTGGCAATTAATTTTATCTCTGGCAATTCATTTTATCTTCTGGCAAATCATTTTAACCTGGCAATTTGTTTTATCCTGGCAATTCGTTTTATCTTCTGGCAAATCGTTTTAACCTGGCAATTCATTTTATCTCTGGCAATTCGTTTTATCTTCTAGCAAATCGTTTTAACCTCGCAATTTATTTTATCTCTGGCAATTCGTTTTATCTTCTGGCAAATCGTTTATCTCTGGCAATTCGTTTTATCTTCTGGCAATTCGTGTTATCTCTGACAATTCGTTGTGTCTTCTGGAAATTCATTTTATCCTGGCAATTCGTTTATCTCTGGCAATTCGTTTTATCTTCTGGCAATTCGTTTTATCTCTGGCAATTCGTTGTGTCTTCTGGCAATTCGTTTTATCTTCTGGCAACTCGTTTTATCTCTGGCAATTCGTTTTATCTCTGGCAATTCCTTGTGTCTTCTGGAAATTCGTTTTATCTTCTGGTAATGCGTTTTAATTGGGCGTTTTAAATGGTCTACGTTTTAATGGGCGTTTTAAATGATCTGCGTTTTAATTGGGCGTTTTAGATGGTCTGCGTTTAATGGGCATTTAATGCTGCGCCCTGGTGTTTTACATGTACCATTCTCCTCTCACCATTCAATATAGGGCCCCTGCCATTTAAATTATGCTAAGCGAACAGTAAAGGGTATAGATGTGGTGAATTATGACCTGTTAGTTGGAGTTTCAATTGTTTTTTATAATAATAAAATGTCTCTTTTTCCGTATTAAATTACAATGCTAATTTATATATAAACGAAAGGTTCTAGTCATCGTTGTCACGTGGCTGTAGTTCCATGGTAGCGTTGACCATAAGGTGCAAGTTCTGTCATTTAAATACAATAACACACAATATGAAAAGAAGGGAGTTGATTATTACCGCCTTATGTAACTGTCTTATTATTATTACTGCCTTATTAGAATTAAGTGACTGCCAGATTATCACTGCCTAAATTATTACTGCCTTATGTCACTACCGTATTAGAATTATGTAACTGCCAGAATTTGAATTATTACATTATGTATCTGCCAGATTTAGAATTATTACTGCCTTGATGAACTGCCCGATTTAGAATTATTACCTTATTAACTTCATACATTATTAGATTATGTTAGGGTAATTGTAAAGTAAGATATTGTTACTGCGATGTTATTTCAACAAGTTTATTGCAACGTTACTACCTTATATTATAATGAATGTAAGGTAATGATAATTGATGAATCGTCTTATGATGGAATGTATGAAATTAACATGTGAGGAATTGACAGTGTACTTTAATGCAATATATTGGAATATCCATGTCTTAATCATTAGTGTAATGACCATGCTGCTTAGTTGGTCAAATTGCAAGGTCCTTATATTATAATGTAATGATGCTAGCTTTTCTGAAGATGTCTTGGTAGTTTATTTATTGATACTAACATATGATATGGTAAATGTGGATGTACCATTATTTGGGGATTGCCTTAGTAATGGAACTTTATGAAAATTGGATTGCTATTAAACAATTTACAATAGGTTTCCCTTGATTTTAATTTATTAGGATAATCGTCGATTGTTCTAATTGCAATGTCATGGTAGTGGAAAGTCACTATTGGTTTAAACACAATGCTAATTATTAAAGAATATGATTTTCAGCTGATTAAAGGATGAGTTGCAATGAAAAAAATCTTTAAATTGTAATCTGCCATATGTTCCCCATGTTTCGAATTTAACAAGTTAATCATGTTTATTTTATCATAATGTTGTAGTGAAAAGAAATCCTTAGCTCAATTTACAATGCTATCTTTGATAAAAGCAAATATGTGGTCCATATGGACAGGTTCCTAATAGTTCCGTTGTGGTTAATCACAACAAGGGTAACGACATCATTAGTTA
Source organism: Picea sitchensis (assembly GCA_010110895.2). Classification (NCBI taxonomy): domain Eukaryota; kingdom Viridiplantae; phylum Streptophyta; class Pinopsida; order Pinales; family Pinaceae; genus Picea; species Picea sitchensis. The sequence continues at coordinate 33,091 of SNQJ01S0057277.1, forward strand.
GGTTGCAGTAATAATGTGATATAGAAGGCGATGATATGATCATGTTATGGTGATGTTATGTAAATTCAGTTAATTAATGAACTTATTAAGACTGGGGTGGTAACTCGTCGTTAAAGAAAATCAACTGGAGTAATTGGCCGGTAATTCTTGTCATGGAGTCTCACTAGTGGTTGGTCGATGTCTGAGTCCTTCTGAATTATGTGTTCCGTAGAAGACGTGGTTTCCCTTTTTCCATTGTTGTGTTGGGTTGTAATAATTTGTTGATTGGACTTCTTGTGTCGGGCAGGATGTAGACACCTCCTTGTAGCCTTAGTATTTATGTCTGTGTGTGTGATCTTTCTGTGTAAAGAATCCAGTGCCGTATCAAGAGTCTCGGGCCCTTTAAAGGCAGGGTTTCCACTCTTGCAACACACCTGACAGAGATTACTAGTTTCTTCCTGAGCAGTTGGCCAGGAGCCTATCTGACCTTCTCTCTCTCCGGAGCAGAGGACTAAGATTAAACACCCTGCTTTCCTGTGCAGAAATAGTAAGATCTACTACTATGGATTCTTCCTTCTGAGTTCGTACTGTGCATAACCCAGTGTGTCGTTAACTGCTTGTGGTAACTTGTTGTGCGCCTTATTCCTATGGACGTTTATTGCTTGATGTTACTGTTGTATGTCGTATGTCGTCTTGTTGTGTTCGTCTTGATTGCATCTTGTTCGTAGTCAGGTTGCTATTTTCTGCCTAAGCAGTCGGCCAGGAGCCTATCTGACCTTCTCTCTCTTCGGATCAAAGGACTAAGATTAAACGCCCTGCTTTCCTGTGCAGAAATAGTAAAATCTATTGTTATGGATTCTTCCTTATGTCTATGTCGTTTATATGCTTGAAGTTACATGTTGTGTGCCTTCGATCTTCTCATTGTGATCATCGTGGTTGCGTCTTGATGGTTGTTGGGTGGCGACGTGGAGTCCAGGGTGTATGTTTCTTTTTACACGAGTGCACACACCTTAAACAAAAAATAAAAAATAAAAATTGTGCACCTGTCATCAGAGTTGTTATCATAACGAGGAGGTTTGTTACACTCACTGTAAAATAAAGGAAGAACTAAATCATATAAAATATCATGTGCGAGCAAGTTCCTTTCTTAAAATAGTGATGCATGAGACGCTACTTGACGCAACCACACCCTCGGCGGCACGGTCGCTCCACCAGGACCTTCACTATCCAGGGCCCGAAGGGTTCGAACCCCTCCTATTCCCCTCGGGAATTCTTTACCCACAGAAATACTACCACACGATTCTCCCTTCGGAACTCGGGAGATCGGGTCTCGCGATATCGCGAGGTTCGTGATCCTGCTCTCAGTCACTCAACCGCCGAATCCCGAGTGCCGACGGTAAACGGTCAATGCTTCGGGAAATTTCCACTCGCAACACCGAACGCTTATATTTTGAACCTCCGAGTGTCGAGGTGCCGATCCCCGATGTGAGGCCACCTGTCCTCCACTAAGTCTCCCGGGCCCCACGCTGCCACGTAAATCTTGGGACTTCGCGGATCGCGGATCCACACTACCAAAGTTCCCTGCTGCTGGGAACCCCGAATACCGAAACTTCGATACTCCGGATTTGTGCCACCTGCTCCTCCGAGGATCGACGGCTCCCGCTAAATCGGGAAATCGCGGATCACGATTTCGACGTGCATGGGATTCAGGCACTCGCCAACCCCAATTCGCCGATATGCGATGGCAAATGGTTCTTCCTGCGCCTGAGGGTTAATCTCCTCGCTCCTTCTCTCAGATCCAACGATCCACGGGACTTCGCGAGTCTTCACGACGAATTCAAGTCGTCGATTCTCTTCCTCTGGAGAATCCTTCGTTTCGCCGCCTTCGTCCTGTGCAACTGAAACAAAGGTGCTAGCCCTCCAGATCTTTTATCAACTTGGACTCCTTCAGATATTTCTCGAACACGCTCCTTGTGCTCGGTCGTCAATCACTTCCAAAAGTGTTGAAGTCTCTTGGGTTCCGTGCGCTCATGCTCGCAACAACTTCAACCTTCCTTTTCTCAGACTTGCTACTGAGACTCAAATTCGACCTGCACTCACCTGCACGGCTCGAATACCTCAAACCCAACTCTAGGCGAAAGAGAACAAAGGTTCAACTGCTTGGCCTCCTCAACGCACTCTATGCGGAGGAATTCGACTGCACTCTATGCAGGAATCTCCTGGCTCAAGCAGAGAAACAATTGAAACTCATTCACTTACTCCCTCAGGTTTCGAACCTGATATGCAATCACATATGCATCATATAAAAGATAAGCATAGAAGGAAGCAAACATGCAAAGGCACAATATCAACAACACACAGAGATCAAACACATCCATGGAATTGAATCAAACTTTTCCTATTAATTCAATGACTGTACATGGAGGTTCTTCACAAACTCTCTGTTCTACTTCTGCTTGCTCTCAATGCTAATGCTGAATGAATGTGTATAACGATAATCAACAATACAACGGAGGGTGCCTATATTCTGTTTTCCCTCTCGAAAGCTAAACTGTCTAATCTGGACTTAACTATTCTATCTACTTGCATTAAATCTAAATAAATGCCTCAACTACTAAGGACGAGAGCTTATCCTCTCAAGGTCCGTTACATATACAAAGTGCGCTTCATCACATCAATGTATTAATGTTTGGCGCAGCCATATTACAATGTTCCAAAATTTGAATGCTGGCGCTGTCCAGCTGTTCTTTGCTCCACGCGCTGGCTCGCTTGGTTGAGTGAGCGATGCTCCTGCATCACTACTTTGACCAAAAATTATTATTAAAAATTAAAGAGACTAAAAGAAAATAGAAAAATACTTATTAAGATGAGTGCATTCCTACTCATGGCACCTTAGGTCAGGGTTGAATTGATAGTTCAAATTTACTTAACTCTTTACTTTCCATTAAAATTTTCATGATAATAATGCATTTTTGAAAAGAAATATTCAACGAAAAACAGAGAGAAAAAGATTTAAAGTGGACTTCCGTGACAACATTCATATTATGGTTCTCTTGGTGTACCCACTTGTGTTCATAACTACACTATTACACAAAGAAATATTCAGAAATAAAACTAAAGGAAACCTACTCCTAAACCTACTCTAAACTACTAAATAGATCAAAATGATGAGTAAAATCGTATTTCCAGTGCAACCACAAAATCATCTTCAATCTTGCAAGGCATAGAAAGTAAAAAATTAGAATAACAGAATGTAGTATTTGCAGATACAAAAGAACTATGCCATTATTACCTCCTATATATTCTTTTAAGAAAAAAACAAGCACGACCTTACCATTATTCTGAAACTTCTTGATGTATGAATCCTCTAACCATTCTGCAATCTGGTCATGATATGGGTCATAATGGCATGGAAGAGTGTAAGTAAGTTTGGAAAACTTGTCAATATTATGGGGACCTGACATAACCATTAACCAAGGCCGAAATTCCCCATCCTCCTGACAATTCTCCAAGTGTTCATCAATTTCTTCACATGGAGGATCTAAAAAAATAATGTAATGCTTACTTCCTAGATATTTAGGTAGAAACAAAGCAAGCACAACTTTCTCTTTATTATCAAGATTTTTTAGATACGAATCTTCAAGCCATTCTAAGATCCTGTCATAAAAAGTAGGATGCAAACTATGACTTTGATGAAATGGATATATCAATGGGGAACACATCATAAGAGGATTCATGACATCAATTAGATTATCGGTTTGAACGCTTCCTTTGATGATATTGATCGTTTCAAAATGTGAAGCATAAACATTAAAATTCAAACTAATCAAAGAACAAATATGCAATGTAGAATATTTGGTTTACATAAGAATAAGTGCATTGTCTTTTTCAACAATAAATCGTGTAAAATCGTCTTGCAACATGCCATTTTTCCATGCGAATGATGAAAGTGAAAGAGCATCAAATCCAAGATCATAAATGTTATGCTTGGAATTAATTTCACCAAATTTTGGCATATAAAAAAGATTTGGTTGTGATGGCAAATAGTAAGATATTGTAGGTAAAGTATCAAGTACACTGGAATCTAAAAAGAGATCCGGATATAAAGAGTAAAATGAAATAGAAATGAGAACGTGAAAATATTCTCTTGAGCTATGATAATTAACAATGGTATTCTCAATACATTCATCTTCACTTGCCTTAATAATTTCACTCTCTTTTGGTGATAAATCCTTCAACATAATACGATGATCTAAATTTCCCCCCTGTATGATAGATAATTCAAAACTTTCATGACAAACATCTGATATTTCTTGTGGATAAGGTATGATTTGTAGATGAGGGTTTAACGTTTCTTCTTCCAATTGGAGATCTACATCTCTAATCAGTTTCATTGGAATGTTAGAATGCTTAAGATCATTTTCATCACCTAAGTGTTCTTTAATAACTAAATTTAAGTACTGATTAGAGCAAGGGTTAGAAGAATATGGACATTCATATTGACCCAACATCAAATCTTCTTCCACGATGATCGAGGACTGCGTATACAATGATTTAGATGAAAAACCAATTTGATTGTCAGTAAGAACATTTTTAATAGATTCTACCTCCCTTGCTTGCTCAAAAATTTTGGATGCATTCCTTTCATCTTCCGAACAAAATTCTTCTCACAATTGAGTGGTAGGATTTGCAACTGATTCATCATTCTCTATTGAATGTGACTAGATGAAAGGGATGCAAGAATCATAGAGGAGATTTAGTTCAAATGACATGTCATCAAGATTAAATTTACAGAATACATGATGGATTCTTATTGAAAAGTCTTCTGAAGATGAATTGTTATTGATTAGTAAAGTCTCAAAATTATTCACATAATTGATTGTAATCATAGTTTTCAAAAGCATCTAAAAATTCATTGACAAACTGAAACCAATCAATAATGTGATATTATGGAAAAGACTCAAACCAATGTTTAATCCGACCCCTAAAAGTAAAATCAAACAATCTGCACAAAACCTTTAAATCAGAAATATCATGCTTGATATATTTACACCAAAACTTGTTAATATGGTCTTTTGCAAATGCATTCCCCCCACCATCAAAGGTGGGTTTGGAAAAGAGAGATATTGTCTTGTTGGGAATATTAGGTAATGAGAAGTGGAAAGCATGTTCCAACATAGTGATTTGAAGAGCCATGAGAAATTAATTAAATTCGAAACAAAGACTCCTATAAGGCCAGCTTGTCAGTCTGGCCTATCTTCTAGTGCATTTCAAGATGGATCAAGAGAAAAATTTATAAATATGGAATTATGACAGCCTGAGGGGTAAAAAATTTAATCATTAAATTTACCTCGCCACTCCTTCTAGCGCCATTTGTTGATGGGTAAATTTGACTTTCCGTCAACTGGAAGAATAGATACGGTCTGAGGTTGTCTAAATAACCCAAGCCATTTGGTTTAACCTATTCTGAGGGGTTTAATGGCTCTGTTAGCCAACTAGGGTCCTAAAGATATAAAAATGAAATAAACTAACTAAAGAAAAGATTCTCACAATCGACACAATAATTACAAATATTTATCTAAGAATGTGAATATACAAATGATTTTGAACAGTTTATATACAATTTACAAGGTTTCCAAGAAATCTTGTGAAAATGATTGTTTTGATAAAGTTTCTGAATCAAATATGAACAACACTTTTTTTTTTTTTTTTAAGATATTAAACGAATAAATACTAAATGAATATGATTGAAACAGTGATGCAAAAATAGTCAAAGCTAATTAGTGTAGTCATTGTTTCATTCATAAATAACTTAACTAAATAACACAAAGAATAACCTATAGATGATCAACGAAACTGGTATTATCTTTCTGTGTTGTATGAGCTCATGCCTGTATTGTTGTTAAGGGAAACCTATAACAGAACAATACTAGCACTTCCAGAATACATTCAAAGAAGTATTTGATATTGGAGTAAATTAATAATATCAAGAAGACAACTAATTAGAAATCATGTGATATTGAGATAATCAATATTTAAGAACTAAATAAAAATCAATTGTGAGTATTGATATTATCCATCATTTAACATTAGAAATAAATTCCACAATAATCAAATGATCGATTGATCACACATAAAAAAATGAAATAATAAATTATGGACAGTACATAACATTTCATAGTATGAAAACACCATATGATGACAAGCTAAAGCTAAAATCAACCATAATAACATTCTCATAATACAATAGTAATAAAAGAATGAAATGGAATAAGCATCAAATAGGTCTAAATCCAAAGATGAATTTCTTTCCCATATTATTTCTCATAATCACATGCCCATATTATAGTCCTGGAAGAATTTTTAAGATAATAAACGTTTAAAGATTGAAAAAATTAATATATAAATTCTAATAATTAACCATGTATTGATAAAATAGACTAAAGATAATTTAAATCAATGCATAATCAATTATTCAAAGAATATGAATATGTTATAATGAAAATAAAACCATTTTACTCACAGGTCAAAAGCCATTAAGAAACTTAGAATTCCATATTCTTCTTTGAAAATACTCGTCCATTCTCCCAAAGATTCCATCCATCTGTTACTCCATTCGAAAAGAAGTAAAGTTTACAAAATAAATAATATACAAAATAGAAAGGATTAAAATCCTCCTCTCCAATTCTTGGATCCATGGAAATGATCTTTCTCATATATTTATACAATGAATGAACACTCTAGGTGTCACTATTAATTTTCTCCACCTGAAATTTGTCTCGTAAAGAAACATCAATATCTCTCAAATCGTGCATTTGTTTGGGAATATTTCTCTGCAAAAGGTAAATGGTTCCATTTAGTTTTTGGTTTTTCAACCGTTTCTTCAAATTCTTCTCGGTTTGGCTACAATCAGTCCTGCAAAATCATTTGTCTGATCTTGACGCCTTTCCAAATTTTATTTGTTGTTGCTCATAAAATTATTTGTAACAATCCAATATTATTTTTGGATCAATCATATTGAACGTATTTGTACACCAGAATCTAAAAAGAGATCCGGATATAAAGAGTAAAATGAAATAGAAATGAGCACGTGAAAATATTCTCTTGAGCTATGATAATTAACAATGGTATTTTCAATACATTCATCTTCACTTGCCTTAATAATTTCACTCTCTTTTGGTGATAAATCCTTCAACATAATACGATCATCTAAATTTGCCTCCTGTATGATACATAATTCAAAACTTTCACGAAAAACATCTGATCTTTCTTGTGGATAAGGTATGATTTGTAGATGAGGGTTTAAGGTTTCTTCTTCCAATTGCAGAGATACATCTCTAATCAATTTCATTGAAATTCTAGAATGCTTAAGATCATTTTCGTCACCTAAGTGTTCTTTAATAACTAAATTTAAGTACTGATTAGAGCAAGGGTTAGAATAATATGGACGGTCATATTGACCCAACATCAAGTCTTCTTCCACGATGGTCGAGGACTGGGTATACAATGATTTAGATGAAAAACCAATTTGATTGTCAGTAAGAACATTTTTAATAGATTCTACCTCCCTTGCTTGTTCAAAATTTTCATATGCATTCCTTTCATCTTCCGAACAAAATTCTTCTCACAATTGAGTGGTAGGATTTGCAACTGATTCATCATTCACTATTGAATGTGACTGGATGAAAGGGATGCAAGCATCATAGAGGATATTTAGTACAAATGACATGTCATCAAGATTAAATTTACAGAATAAATGATTGATTCTTGTTGAAAAGTATTCTGAAGATGAATTGTCATTGATTAGTAAAGTCTGAAATTCTTCACATAATTGATTTTAATAATAGTTTTCAAAGAATCTAAAAACTCATTACAAACTTAAACCAATCAATAATGTGATATGATGAAAAAGACTCAAACCAATGTTTAATTCGAACCTTGAAAGTAAAAGCAAACAATCTGCACAAAACCTTTAAATCAGAAATATCATGCTTGATGCATTTACACCAAAACTTGTTAATATGGTCTTTTGAAAATACATTTCCCCCACCATCAAAGGTGAATTTTGAAAAGAGAGATATTGTCTTGTTGGGAATATCAGGTAATGAGAAGTGGAAAGCATGTTCCAACATAGTGATTTAGGGAGCCATGAGAAATTAATTAAATTAGAAACAAAGACTCTTATAAGGCCAACTTCTCATTCTGGCCTACCTTCTAGTGCATTTCAAAATGGCACAAGAGACAAATTTATAAATCTGGAATTATGACAGGCTGAGGGATAAAACATTTAATCATTAAATTTACCTCGCCCCTCCTTCTAGCACCATTTTTTGATGGGTAAATTTGACTTTCCGTCAACTGGAAGAATAGATTCGGTCCAAGGTTGTCTAAATAACCCAAGCCGTTTGGTGTAACCTATTCTGAGGGGTGTAATGGCTCCGTTAGCCAACTAGGGTCCTAAAGATAGAAAAATGAAATAAAGTAACTGAAAAAACGATTCTCACAATCAACACAATAATTACAAATATTTATCTAAGAATGTGAATATACAAATGATTTTGAACAGTTTATATAAAATTTACAAGGTTTCCATGAAATCTTGTGAAAATGATTGTTTTGATAA
>SNQJ01S0057277.1:41742-53554 GCA_010110895.2 Picea sitchensis
GTATTATCTTTCTGTGTTGTATGAGCTCATGCCTATATTGTTGTTAAGGGAAACCTATAACAGAACAATACTAGCACTTCTAGAATACATTCAAAGAAGTATTTGATATTGGAGTAAATTAATAACAACGGGAAGACAACTAATTAAAAATCATGTGATCTTAAGATAATCAATATTTAAGAACGAAAGAAACCTCAATTTTGAGTATTGATATTATCCATCATTTAACATTAGAAATAAATTCCACAATAATCAAATGATCGATTGATCAAACATAAAAAATGAAATAATAAATTATGGACAACACATAACATTTAATAGTATGAAAACACCATATGATGACAAGCTAAAGCTAAAATCAACTATAATAACATTCTCATAATACAATAGTAATAAAAGAATAAAATGGAATAAGCATCACATAGGTCTAGAGCCAAAGATGAATTGTTTTCCCATATTATTTCTCATAATCACATCCCCATATTGTAGTCCTGGAAGAATTTTTAAGATAGTAAACTCTTAAATATTGAAAAAATTAATATATAAATTATAATAATTAACCATGTATTGATAAAATAGACTAAAGATAATTTAAATCAATGTATAATCAATTATTCAAAGAATATAAAGATATTATAATGAAAATAAAACCATTTTACTCACAGGTCAAAAGCCATTAAGTAACTTGGAATTCCATATTCTTCGTTGAAAATACTCGTCCATTCTCTCAAAGATTCCAAACATCTGTTACTCCATTTGAAAAGAAGAAAAGTTTACAAAATAAATAATATACAAAACAGAAAGGATTAAAATCCTCCTCTCCAATTCTTGGATCCATGGCAATGATCTTTCTCATATATTTATACAATGAATGAACACTCTAGGCATCACTATTAATTTTCTCCACCTGAAATTTGTCTCGTAAAGAGACATCAATATCTCTCAAATCATGCATTTGTTTGGGAATATTTCTCCGCAAAAGGTAAACAAGTCCATTTGGTTTCTGGTTTTTCAACCGTTTCTTCAAATTCTTCACGGTTTGGCTACAATCAGTCGTGCAAAATCATTTGTCTGATCTTGACGCTTTTCCAAATTTTATTTGTTGTTGCTCATAAAATTATTTGTAACAATCCAATATTATTTTTGGATCAATCATCTTGAACGTATTTGTACACCAGAATATAAGAAGAGATTGGGATATAAAGAGTAAAATGATTTAGAAATGAGCACGTGAAAATATTCTCTTTAGCTATGATAATTAACAATGGTATTCGCAATACATTCATCTTCGCTTTCCTTAATAATTTCACTCTCTTTTGGTGATAAATCCTTCAACATAATACGATCCTCTAAATTTGCCTCCTATATGATAAATAATTCAAAACTTTCACGACAAACATCTAATATTTCTTGTGGATAAGGTATGATTTGTAGATGAGGGTTTAAGGTTTCTTCTTCCAATTGTAGATATACATCTCTAATCAGTTTCATTGAAATGTTAGAATGCTTAAGATCATTTTCGTCACCTAAATGTTCTTTAATAACTAAATTTAAGTACTGATTAGAGCAAGGGTTAGAAGAATATGGACAGTCATATTGACCCAACATCAAATATTCTTCCACAATGGTCGAGGACTGAGTATACAATGATTTAGATGAAAAATCAATTTTATTGTCAGTAAGAACATTTTTAATAGATTCTACCTCCCTTGCTTGTTCAAAATTTTCGTATGCATTCCTTTCATCTTCTGAACAAAATTCTTCTCGCAATTGAGTGGTAGGATTTGCAACCGATTCATCATTCTCTATTGAATGTGACTGGATGAAAGGGATGCAAGCATCATAGAGGAGATTTAGTACAAATTACATGTCATCAAGATTAAATTTATAGAATAAATGATGGATTCTTATTGAAAAGTCTTCTGAAGATGAATTTTCATTGATTAGTAAAGTCTGAAATTCTTCACATAATTGATTGTAATCATAGTTTTCAAAAGCATCTAAAAATTCATCTACAAACTTAAACCAATCAATAATGCGATATTATGAAAAAGACTCAGACCAATGTTTAATCCGACCCTTGAAAGTAAAATAAAAAAATCTACACAAAACCTTTAAATCAGAAATATCATGCTTGATGCATTTACACCAAAACTTGTTAATATGGTCTTTTGCAAATACATTTCCCCCACCATCAAAGGTGAGTTTGGAAAAGAAAGATATTGTCTTGTTGGGAATATCAGGTAATGAGAAGTGGAAAGCATGTTCCAACATAGTGATTTGGGGAGCCATGAGAAATTAATTAAATTAGAAACAAAGACTCTTATAAGTCTAGCTTGTCATTCTGGCCTACCTTCTAGTGCATTTCAAAATGGCACAAGAGAAAAATTTATAAATCTAGAATTAAGATAGGCTGAGGGGTAAAACATTTAATCATTAAATTTACCTCACCCCTCCTTCTAGCACCATTTGTTGACGATCAAATTTGACTTTCTGTCAACTGGAAGAATAGATCCAGTCCGGGGTTGTCTAAATAACCCAAGTCATTTTGTGTAACCCATTTTGATGGGTTTAATGGCTCTGTTAGTCAACTAGGGTACTAAAGATAGAAAAATTAAATAATCTAACTAAAGAAAAGATTCTAACAATCGACAGAATAATTACAAATATTTATCTAAGAATGTGAATATACAAATGATTATGAACAGTTTATATACAATTTACAAGGTTTGCATGAAATCTTGTGAAAATGATGATTGTGATAAAGTTTTTGAATCAAATATGAACAACACTTCTTTTTGTTTTTTTTTTAAATATATTAAACAAATAAATGCTAAATGAATATGATTGAAACGGTGACGCAAAAACAATCAAATCTAATTAGTGTAATCATCATTTCATTCATAAACAACTTAACTAAATAACACACAGAATAACCTATAGCTGATCAACGAAACTGGTATTATCTTTTTGTGTTGTATGATCTCATGCCTGTATTGTTCTTAATGGAAACCTATAACAGAACAATACTAGCACTTTCATAATACATTCAAAGAAGTATTTGATATTGGAGTAAATTAATAACAATAGGAAGACAACTAATTAAAAATCATGTGATCTTAAGATAATCAATATTTAAGAACGAAAGAAAACTCAATTATGAGTATTGATATTATCCAGCATTTAACATTAGAAATAAATTCCACAATAGTCAAATGATCGATTGATCACACATAAAAAATGAAATAATAAATTATGGACATCACATAACATTTAATAGTATGAAAACACCATATGATGACAAGCTAAAGCTAAAATCAACTATAATAACATTCTCATAATACAATAGTAATAAAAGAATAAAATGGAAAAAGCATCACATAGGTCTAGAGCCAAAGATGAATTGCTTTCTCATATTATTTCTCAAACTCACATGCCCATATTATAGTCCTGGAAGAATTTTTAGGATCATAAACTCTTAAAGATTGAAAAAATTAATATATAAATGATAATAATTAACCATGTATTGATAAAATAGACTAAAGATAATTTAAATCAATGCATAATCAATTATTCAAAGAATATGAAGATATTATAATGAAAATAAAACCATTTTACTCACAGGTCAAAATCCATTAGGCAACCTTGAATTCCATATTCTTCTTTGAAAATACTCGTCCATTCTTTCAAAGATTCCAACCATCCGTTACTCCATTTGAAAAGAAGAAAAGTTTACAAAATAAATAATATACAAAATAGAAAGGATTAAAATCATCCTCTCCAATTCTTGGATCCGTGGCTGTGATCTTTCTCATATATTTATATAATGAATGAACACTCTAGGCGTCACTATTAATTTTTGCCATCTGAAATTTGCCTCGTATAGAGACATCAATATCTCTCAAATTGTACATTTTTTGGGGAACATTTCTATGTAGAAGCTAAATGGGTCGATTTGGGTTCTGGGTTTTCAACCGTTTCTTAAAATTCTTCACGGTTTAGTTGCAATCAATCCTGCCAAATCGCTTGTCTGATCTTGATGCCTTTCCAAATTTTATCCATGATCAGATCCGTATCAAATACTTGATAATATAAACTTGTGAAACAAAAAGAAACCTAAATTAATAACCTAAAAATTGTGAATAAAACAAAATCTAGAGCAATAAAATAAAAAATGAATTTAAACTAACTATAAGTTCTAAACAAACATTGTTTATATTTTCCTTTCAAATATGATCTTAATTCTAGAAGCTTCAAGTTAATGGAGAAGAGAAAAATATTAATTTTGGTTTTTCACAAAATCAAACAAATCATAGATAATTCCGTCTTTTTTTTTAATTATTATTTTTATTTTGAAATGAGATGCAAAATGAAAAAAAGAATTTAATTAATTAATATCACCAAATGATTTTACGAAAATGAGAAACCAAACAAGATATTATTTGATGAAGTATTAAAGACATTATTCAAAATAGTCAGACTTGCTAATGAGCAAAAGAAAGAACACATAATCATAATTTAAACGAAAGTAAACAGCAGATAAAAATTAACGTTTTTGTTTAAATTGAGATTTCTATGCTCATTTCTAAATTTTGACATATAATCTTGTAATGAATGTCTTAAGTTTGTCTCAAAGCAAGCCAAGGTATGCAACTATTTGAAAATGTTGATTCTATAGCTCATCATAATTATCAAGATTCTAATGGGGGGCCTTTAAATTTTATAAAAAATTAGGGGGAGTTATTGGGGCCCAACAAATGGCAACTTACTGGGTGAAGAAGTTATCTCTAATCTGGTAAGATTTCATCTCAGGAAGAAAATAATAAGACTTATAAAAGGATTTAAGCTCCATGAAATAAATTCACTCTGAGATCATAAGGTATTAGGATAAGCTCAATGTTATAACCAAACAATAGAATTTTCTTTGCAGGGGATTATAAACTGAAATAGTGTCTTAATCAAAGAGTCACAATGTTTATAAAAGAACTTCAATACCTTTGAAAGAGCCATTGCTGCCAGCAGGCGTCCATAGCCTCGACAGGGATGCCATTTAACCCACTCAAATGCTTTAATCCCATCCAATAGTTGTATCAACATGATGTATAATTCCATAAAAATTAATTTAAAAACATGTACCTTCTACCTCTCGACCCGACATTGCTTCATTTTCAGTAGGCCTATTCAGTACCCCGATGAAGTTGTCTTGGTATCATGTGTGCATTTACTCGCTGCCAATGAGCTTGTTCAGTACCCCGATGGGTTTACACACACTTCCCACACTTAAATGCTTCCAACCCTCTTACGCCACTTTTAAATAATAATACAACTATAGATTTATTGATGACAAAGAGAGTGGGCTGATACTAGAGGTTAATTGCAATACTGGTGAATAGTTGATCAAGTTATTAATTTTATTTCAAAACTGAAAATTGTATCATGGTTTAGAAATTTTAGATTTCCTTTAAGAAATCATCTAGAGAATGGGGAAGCACTTAAAAGTGATTCCTTAAGAATATGAACGGCGTAAAAAGTTTAAAGATCATCATAATTCTCAAAGATTTAAACCATATTTCTGGTGTAATACTCTGGCAAAGACAATTTGAGGACAAAATGAAAGTGACGATTGACTTAAAAATCAATTGTATGATCTATATATCACTAGTACATATTGTAAAAATTCCGACGTTTTATTTGCGGCGTTATGGACAAAATTGTCCATATTGTCGCAAAATAGAGGAAATTTAAAAAAAAAAAATCATATTGCCCGATAACGTCGGTCTTGCCACGCTAACGTCTCTCTTGCAACGTTGACGTATATCTTGCCATGTTTTTGACATAGACATCGTTCTTGCCACATTTGTGAAGATTTATAGAGGTTAACGTCGTTCTTGACACAACATATAGTCATTTATATGTTGTAACAATGAATTATCTATAGTAGATACATCAGATGATCATTGTCTCCAAGACTCGACTAGCCAATTTAGGAACATTACATCATCGTATTGCAAGTTATCCACGGTTTGGGAGGAGGAGGGATTTGACTAAGAGGCTCTTGGATTTGTTCTAAGGGGTTTGATTTACCTTTCTCTGCAGGGCCGTGGCACTAGGAGGTTGGCTGGGATTTATTGAGGGCTGAACCCTCTCTTTGATGAGCAGTGAGACCATTGTGAGGGAGCCGTGAGGTTTGGAGTAGGCCCCGTGGCCCTTGAGTAGGATGCATGGGATAGAGGAGGGCCACAGGCCCCTTATTGTTGAGAAGAGAGGGTTTGAGAGGGTCGTAGGCCCATCTGGTTGAAGCCGTGGGGTTTGGTGAGGACCGTGAGTCCATTTTCCAAGTCGTGAGGGTAAGAAGGAAGTTCGTGGGGCCTCTTACAAATTAGTGGAAGCTTTGGAGGAGGGCCATAGCCCTTTTCTATTCATTTGGGGGATTGAAGGAGGCTTGGGGAGCTTGGAGCAGCTCGAAAACACTTATTGGGGAGGCAGTTCCATTATCCAGGTTTTGTTTGAGTTTTGCGGTATTTTTGTTGATGTATTACAGTTGTTGTAGCAGCCAATAGTTGTTTATTCTTGTTGTGTATCAGATTCCATGCATAATAAAATGCCAAAGTTTTCTCTTCAGTCTTATGTGTAATTTGATGGTATGCAATATGTTTGATGAAATGCCCACCAGAAAAATACATGCAAATTGTTTGTAGAAAGCACTCAATCAGCATAATAACATATGTAATGCAAAACATTTGACAAAGTCATACAACCAGAACAATAAAATTGACATCAAACACAATATCCTAGCACAACTCTATTGGGGGATATTATATTGTTGGCAGAGTCTCAAGCTACTATAGAATTTAGACAATGGAATTACAGAATCGACCACAAAATCTAAACCTTACAAGCAATTGATTTGACGTATTTAGACATAATTAAAAAAAAAAACAAATCTTCTTCTTTGGACATTTGAAAAGGCAAATATAAGCATTATGCTTTGCTGACTTACGAGATGGCATTGGTCACCCCACTTTGCATTGCTATCAAAATTGTGCATAGTTAACAACATAAATACCTTTTATAATAAAGCAAGCTCTAAACATGCAATAATTCCATTTTAATTTAATCTATAAATCTCACTCCCAGAGTAAATTTTGCACAAATATATCAATCCATCAATCTCTTTACTCAAACGTTGTCACTTCCTCCTCCTTATTTTCCCAGAGTTCTGTTTCTCAGAAAAATACATCTAATCAAGAATTTACTACGATTACAGTGTATTGTACCTGGACAAAGGACGAACCACCAGGATCACACATATCACAGATCCAATAGTATGGGTGAGTGATGCCAACCGCACTCCTTGGAGCACGATCGATCTCATAGGAACTTCTTATGCTCTCGGCCCGAAGAAATTCAAGGTTCTTCCAATCCCTTATTGGGACCTCTCAATACCCACAGAACTCTCTCCACGATCTCCCCTTTGTCTTATCGGGAAATTGGGTTTCGCTATTTCATGAATCCTATAGTCGGATTTCTCATGCTTCTCGATTCCCCGAGACCCGATGCAAGTCAATTGTGGACTTCATCCCTTACTATAGGAGTTCTCCCTATCAGGAAATCGCTACTCGCGACGTCAACACTTTTAATTTCCAACCTCCGAACCCCGATGTGTCGATTCTCCGATAGACATGTGGACTTGACCTTTCCACCTTCTATCCATCTATCGGGATTTCGGAACTTGCAGGATCGCGAATCCGGATGTCGATGGACTCGGGACTTACCTTTCCCCGATCCCTGATACAATTCCACCTGTATTCCACTCGCTCCCATGGTCCCACACTGCCACGTCACCGTCAGGATATCATGGATCGCGATTCCAACGTGCAAGTGTTCTCTACTGTTGAGAACCCCGATACTCCGAACCCTGCTCTTTGGGATCTCTTGACACGTGTCCCACACGATCAACGGTTCTGATTCTATCGGGATATCGTGGATCGCGATATCACAACTCTCGCTACAACAACTTGGCGCTTCAACTCGCGATATGTCGATATGCGATGTCATGAGTAGATCTAACGGTCTCTATGACTCGGGATCGATGGCTCTGGTCCTCCTGAGCTTCGAACCTCCTCACGCTTGCGCCGATAACCTTCTCGCACCTCCGTAGGATCCAACGACCCACAGATATTCGCAAAATCTCCCCAAGGATTTCGTCCACTCGTTACCCTGCGTCGCTTCCCTTAGACTTTTCCACGGCAGCTCCCCTGCACTTTCTCTCCCGTGAACTTGAAGGCCTATTCCTCTTGAGCTTCTCATGGATTTTGAGTCCATCCAGGCACTCCTTGCACGCGCTCCTGGCGGAAAATCTTCAACAACTCCAAGTGTTGAATACTTTAGACTCTGCGCACTTCCTGCAGCAGCAGTCTTCAACTTCCTTTTGCTCAGATTTACCACTGAGACTTCTTTTTCCTCCTGTGCACACCTTGCATGGCTTCAACAAGCTATTCCCACTTCGGGGTGAATGAGAACAAGAGTCAAACTGCTGAGCCTTCATCAACGCACTCCTTGCGGATGTCTTCAACTGCACACCTTGCAGGAATCTCCTGACTCAAACAGAGAAACAATTGAAACTCATTCCATCTCCCCTTCAGACTTCAGTTTCAAACATAAAATCACATGCACAACATATACAAAGCAAATGCATAATAGAAAACAAACATTCATAAGAACATGAACAATATACATAGAGAAACAACACCAGCCATGAATTTGAATCAGAACTTTCTTCTATTAATCCAAATGCCTATACATGGGTGTTCTTCACAATTTTCTCTGCTTTCTCTTCTCTTCTCCTGAATGCTTGATAATAATACAATGTACAAAGGAGGGTGTCTATATCCGTTTTCCCTCACAAACTCTAAACTGTTTATTCTAGAATTAAAATCCTATCTACCTGTATTAACTAGATTAAATGCCTCCTATCTACTTCAGCTAAGAGCGTAAGGATAGAGGTCCGATACAATACAATAGGTGCTCCTTCATAAATGTTTCATTGAAGGATATGGCACTTCATCTTTAATGAAAATTCAAAAATTTATCAAGCTTATATGTCATGTCTTTAAAAACACATGCGTTGACTCCACGCTTGCTTTGGTAGTCGCGATGCTCCTGCATCATACTCCTCTGCTTGAAATATTTCATGGGCTTCTGTCCATGAGCTCCTCCATGGTCTTTCCATGCTTCTGAATCACTGCTTCTGTCTCCCAGCTGGCATATTCCACTGGATTATTTTTTCCACTTGACCAAATACTCAAATTACTGCTTCCGTCTGGTCTTTTTGCTCACTCTCTTGTCAAGTATACGCTCCATCTGTGGCTTTTCTACAATCGGCATCTGCTTCTGCCACTGGATTTCTGGTTGTTCATCACTCCCAGCTCCTACTTCCTCAACCTTATATGGATATAAGTATGAGACATTGAATGTCGGAGATATTCCGTTCTCATCCGGCAATTCAATCTCATAAGCATTTTCTCCCAATTTCTTCAGGACTCTGCATGGTCCAATTTTCTTCATTTTCAGCTTGTTGTATGTTCCCCTTGGGAACCTTTCTTTCCTCAGATGTTCCAGAACCAGATCGCCAACCTCAAATTGAAGTTCTCTTCGATGTTGATCCGCTCTGCGCTTGTACTCCTGGTTTGATTCTGTCAGTCGTTGCTTCACCCTACTGTGAAGTTCCCTCATCACCTCAGTGAATTCTTCAGCGCTTGCACTCTGAGTCATTATTTGTTCTGAATCCCTCAGCTCCGAAACACCTTTCGTCTATCTTCCGTATACAATTTCAAATGGACTTTTCCCTATGCTTCGATTCACCGAATCATTGTAGGTGAATTCTTCCTGTGGCAATACGCTATCCCAGCTTCTGTGGTGCTCCATCACTAAACTCCTCAGCAAGTCCCCTAGACTTCTGTTGACCACTTATGTCTGCCCATCTGTCTGTGGATGATAGGCAGAACTGAACATTAAGTCAGTTCCCATCTTCTTCCAGAGTGTCCTCCAGAAATGTACAATAAATTTCGTATCCCTGTCCGATACAATGCTTCTGGGTAAACCATGAAGCCTAACGATCTCCTTGGAAAATAAATTTGTGATGTGAGTCGCATCGCTGGTCTTCTGACATGGAATAAAATGTGCCATCTTTGAAAACCTGTCAACTACCACAAATATCGAATCATGTCCTCTTTGCATCCTCGACAATCCTAGTACGAAATCCATGCTGATCGCCTCCCATGGCCTCTCTCGTATAGGCAATGGCTAATAAAGACCTGCATTCTTCTTTCTTCCCTTAGAATGTTGGAAAATTCTACATCTGTCAACAAACCTTTTAACTTCTGACCACATCCCTGGCCTAAAGTACGACTCGCTCAGCTTCGCAAATGTTTTGTCATGGCCAAAGTGCCCTGCTAAGCCTTCGCTGTGATTTTCTTTCAACAAGTTCTCCCTCATGGAGAAATTTGGAATACATAATTGATTTCCTCTAAACAACAATCCATCTTGGATCATGTAATCTATCCACTGACTTATGTCTCTGAGAACTGGGTTCTCAGTTGCTCCATATGCCTCTGCAAAATCTGCATCACCTGTGTACACTCCCTGAGATCATCAAAGCCTAAAGTCTTGACTTTGAACTCCTGCAACAACAAACATTTCCTGCTCAAAGCATTAGCCACTTTGTTAGCAGTACCTGAAATATGTTTGATAACAAATGTAAAATTATGCATGTATTCTACCCATTTAACATGCCTATGATTTAATTTCTCCTGCTGTGTTACATAATGCAATGCATGATTATCACTATATAAAATGAATTCCCTTGGAATCAAATAGTGTCTCCATTTTTTCAATGCCTGTATGATGGCATAAAATGATTTATCATACGTGGAGTATTTTTCCTTTGCCTCGTTCAACTTCTCACTGAAATAAGCAATTGTTCTGTCATCCTAACTCAAGACTACTCCTATGGCAAAGCCACTCGCATCACATTTCACCTGGAACGTCTTTCGGAAATCTGGCAACACCAACACCGGTTGCTCTGTGATCTTACGCTTCAATAGATTGAATCTTTTCTCAGCCTCTTCAGTCCAAT
Organism: Picea sitchensis; assembly: GCA_010110895.2. NCBI lineage: Eukaryota > Viridiplantae > Streptophyta > Pinopsida > Pinales > Pinaceae > Picea > Picea sitchensis. The sequence goes on from SNQJ01S0057277.1 coordinate 52,880, forward strand.
GAAAAGATTTATGTCTTTTCCTTAATGTGTCCATCATCGCTACGCTGATTCCGCTAAAATTTCAGATGAATTTCCTGTAGAAACTCGCCAGTCCATGAAAACTTCTCACCTCGAAAAAATTTCTTGGTGATGGCCAATTCTTAATTACCTCCACTTTACTTGGATCCATATTCAATTCATTTTCCGATATGACAAATCCCAAGTAAATGAGTTATGTCTTCATAAATGAAGATTTCCTCACGTTGACCAACAACTTCTCTTGCTGTAGCTTCCCCATTACTGCAGCTAAATGCTTCAGATGTTCTGCCTTAGTTTTGTTGAAAATAAATATGTCATCTAGATAAACAATGACAAACTTACCTATGAATTCTTTCAGCACTTCATTCATTAACCTCATGAATGTACTTGGTGCATTCGTCAAGCCAAATGACATGACTAGCCATTCGTACAACCCTTCGTTGGTATTGAAGGCTGTCTTCCACTCATCGCCTTCTCTCATGCGAATTTGACGGTATCCGCTTTTCAAATCGACCTTTGAAAAAAATTTGGCTCCACTTAAACAATCCATCAAGTCGTCCATTCTTGGAAATGGGAACCTATACCTGATGGTGATCTTGTTAATGGCTCTGGAATCGATGCACATTCTCCAGCCTCCATCCTTCTTTGGGCTGAGTA
>SNQJ01S0057278.1:0-23777 GCA_010110895.2 Picea sitchensis
CCACCGTTCATTTATGTGTTGTATTTACTCTATGAGCGTGAAGTCATATTTGCTCCAAAACTTAGGATAAGTGCATTATGTGGATTTTGTGTACTTCTTCCCTTGAAAATAATTTGCAGAGATGAAATATTATTTGCAAACCTATACACCTAGAGTGAAAAATTTCCAGTTAACAGATGATCCTATGAATTATAGGGTTATAATAGTGTCAAGATAAGTAGATCATTGGTTCGATAGTACCATTGGAGGGTATATCAGTGAGTTTTCTATTGATAGAGTAGAGTCATATATCCAAGCAGAGAGGTATTTCTTCAAGGGACCTCCAGGAAAAATTGTACACTTTTTGAAGTTGAAGATCAAGATGCTATTGCATGAGAAGAACATCTTGAAGGTACAATAGTGGGTCGAATTGGAAGAGGCTAATTTTCAAGAACTCAGACAGCAACAATGACGCAGAGGCTGGACATATGCGTAGTGGGAGAGCGTTCACATAAGTCCTTCTTACAAACCTGTTTAATAAGAACCATGGGGACGAGGGATTCTATAGTGGAGAAAAGGAAGATCTGATAGACAAAGAGAATTCAAAACCTCGTGGGGTAGAGGAAGGATAGACTAAAGAAGCTTGCCAAGAATATCCATAAGCTTTAGGAACTGCACATACATTTGAAGTAAGTACTATTATTCCTCTTGTTGTTTCAACAACATTAAGTAACCAGAGTAACCTAAGCTATCAAATCACTTAGAGCGCTAGTATAAGTAGTTCAATACCTACTAAATCAGGAAATCTAGGAAGATATATGGAAGATGAGATTAGGTTACCCATATTTAAAGGAGATGGATTTGAAGATCCTGATCAACAATGGTTTCTATGTGAAGTTGTATGGAGTATTAAGAATGTCATCGACGAAGCTGTTAAACGAGCTCAGTTTAGTACTACCCTTAGAGACCGTGTACTGAGCTGGTATATGAAATTTTTCCAGGGAGCTGCTCCTAAACCATTGAATGTCATTAAGACTGCGTTGATTTCCAAATTCAAGAAACCCAAGTCGGAGTCGCAGTGCATTATAGAACTGAAAGAAATCAAGCAGAAAGTAGCTGAACCTGTGTGGGAATTTGATTAGAGGTTTAAGACCTTGACATGCCGCTTGATTTTCCAGATACTGGATGAGCAGAACAAAGAATGGTTCATTGTTTCCCTCCTACCACACATTAGACTCCCTTTGATGCAACAGAAGATCATTTCACAGGTAGAGGCATTGTATATCGCCATGAAACTAGAATCAACCCCTATGGGAGAATCCAGCACATGTATGAGTAAAAGTTTAAGTTAGTTAACTAGATTTCCTCTGTAGGTCGAATATATGAAGAACGAAAAGGGAAAAGATAAAAGGGAATATATCTAGTGCATTAGATGTAAATAGGAAGGCCACAATAAGGAGCATTGTCCCCTATTTCATGATTATCTATCATCAGGAGCTCTGAGTCCTTTAAGGAAGTCACCTTAACATGGTGCAAGGTATGTAGAAATAATCATCACCTTGGTGAATGCTATTACATGCAAACATATGTTCAAACACCCAAAAATCTGTATTGCACGTTCTGTAAGTCAGTAGGGAATGATGATAGGGATTGTAGGGCGTATGACCTCATGCATGAAAGGTCAAGAGATGTATACAAAATTCAAGGCAAAGTACAACAAGAATGGAACACCATGTAGTATAATTCCCTAGGAAGAGGAAACTTCAAACCTCATGGTGGATTCAAAGGAAGAGGACAAGGAGGAGGTACAGATCAAGGTAGAGGCCAAATTATATTTTATAACTATGCACAACCAAGACACTTGGAAAGAGACTGTCAGAACCCTTGTACCACGTGTAGTTACTACAACTCATTCAAACATGTTATTCAAGAATGTCCAACATTGTTGGCTAAGATTCAAGAAAGACAGGGTGCGAACCCGCAAGTGCAACTGATATACGCTGAACCTCGTGGAGAGGACCCTAGAGTCATTTTTATCACTAGAGGAGGCACCGTCACAGGAGAAGATAGAGCGACCCAAGGAAATACTACAGAAGAATCAGGAGTCAGAAAATATGTAGAGAAGACACAAGTGTTTGATGCAAAGAAATAAAAACAAACATTTGAGGATGCAAGAAAAGAATTTGGGAGAGACCAGGGTTCTTCATCAAAAACACGACCAGAAGTAAGAGAATGTGGAATTCCTCTAGAATTCGACCAGTCTTCCACACTAGGAGAAGTAAAATAGGTAAGCAGGCTCATGGAATTCTTATATACTTGCATTAATTTGATCTAGGATGAAAGCATTGTACAAGAACTACAAAATTTAATCAGACAGTACAAGCTAGGAAAGGTATATACCTTACTGAAAAGAGAAGTACACCAAGTATCTTAAAAGAGAAGGAAAAATAAGGAACTACACACAAATTCTCAAATTGGAGAGTATGATATAGAGTATGTGGTCTTCGACTTAGGGTCGAAGGTCAATTTCATGATGAAGCGGACCTGGGAACTAATGGGAAAACCTAATTTGATCTATTCCCCTATCAGGCTTAGGATGGATAATCAACAAGTTGTAAGCCCCTTTGGAAGATTGGAACATGTCCCTTTGGACATCGATGGAGTAAGGATGTTTTCATATTTTGAATTAATTGAGATAGTTGATGATAGATGTCCTTACCCTATGTTGTTGGGAATTGATTAGGATTTCAATAACTCCACTATGGTTGATTTAAAGAAAAGAAGAATGACGTTTGAAGGAGATGGAATTTGGTTCATTGCACCTATGTATATTGATGAAGGTCATAGGTATATTGAGCCCATTAGAGAATAAGACCACACATATGAACTAGAAAACATATACAAATTAACATCCAGACAACATGATTACATTAATCCTACAACAGATGGGAACCTAAGCTGGCGAAGTGACAATGCATGTTCATTAGAGTCATAAGAAGCACTGGAGAAATGGAATAACAAAATGTATGAATTATCTACAAGGATATGTGCTAGATTAACTAGAGAAGTTCGTTAGATTGGCACAATAGTAAGTTCGTTGTGAGGAAGCCTAGAGCAAAATTCTTCAAGAGAAGTGGGTGCACAAATTCATTAACACGCCGGACACGACTCCTATCAATTGGTATCTTCAAGAAGAACTGCACCTCATCACTGCAGATTGGGAAGGTATGACTCAGAACTTTGTCAAGAATTATAGTGGATCAAGAATTACAGATTGTAAGAAAGAAATTATTTGAGGAGGCACCTACCCTCCCTTTGGAACAAGAAGAGGACGAATGGACTGTGCCTCTTTAGAAATTGCAAGGTTGTTACAATATCAATGCTGATGAAGTTGATTATCCTAGGAAGGTGAACATCACCGAAACAGAAGGACAGAGACACATAGAAGGACTAGGAGTTGAGCTACCTTTCATTGGATAGCCAATTAAAATCAAGAAAGTCGATATTGGAACATAGCAAACACCAAAGCTTGCAAATGTTGGAGATTATTGGGATGTTGTCACTATTGACAAGATCAAAAAATTATTGCATGAATATCAGGACTTGTTCCCAACCAATTTCACTGATATGAACGGCATCAGAGGGCCCATGGGGGAGATGAATATCCCTTTGAAACTAGATGCAAGGACAGTCAAACAAAGACCCTACAGATTGAACCCTAAATATAAAGAGAAAGTGAATATTGAATTAGATAGAATGTTGGAAGAAGGAATCATAGAACCTATTGAAGAGTTAGAGTGGATTATCCCTATGGTGGTGCAGGATAAGAAGACCACATATCAATATCTGTGTAGATCTCAATAAGTTGAATGATGCATGTTTGCATGACCCATTCCCTACACCATTTACTAATGAAGTGTTAGATAATGTAGGAGAGGAGGTATATTCTTTTACAGATGGATTTTCAGGATACCATCAGATCCGGATTGCCAAGGAAGATATCTATAAGACCACATTTGCAATAGAATGGGGATCCTACCAGTATACACTGATGTCATTTGGATTGAAGAATGCACCAACCATATTTTCTAGGGTGGTGGTCGAACCATTCAAGGAGTTTTTACATAAATTTCTGGAAGCATATTTTGATGATTGGACTGCTTTTAGCTTATTTCAAAATCATATTGAATGTTTAAGACTAATTTTGGATAAGTGCAGGCAGTGTTAGATTGCCTTAAACATGAATAAGTGAATCTTATTTTCACCCTTTGGAGTGCTTCTAGTCCATATTGTGTGTAAGCAGGGATTGTTGGTAGACCCATCTAAGATTTCCATTATAGTTGATTTGCCCCCTCCTACTTCATTCAAATAGGCTATGCACTGTTCTAGGACATACCAGATACTACAAGAAGTTCATTAAAGGCTATGCACAGATCACAACACACATAGATAATCTTTTGAAGAAAGACTTTCAGTTTCAATGGATAGAAGAATGCCAGTAGAGCTTCAACACACTGAAACAGAAAATGGTTACTGCGCCTATTTTGGATTTCCCAGATTGGAATAAGGTGTTTCATGTGAATGTTGATGCATATTCTATTGAATTAGGAGAAATGCTAGCACAACCAAGAGAAGGATACATTGACCACCTGTTATCCTTTGCTAGCAGGAAGCTATCAACAATTGATATTAATTACACCACCACTAAGAGAGCAGGGTTAGCCATGGTGTATGCGTTGCAGACGTTTCGCCACTACTTGTTGGGAGGACACTTTAAAATGTTCATTGATCACTCCACGCTAAAATACCTAGTCAACAAGCCAGTATTGGGGGGAAGAATATGCATATGGCTTCTGCTATTCCAGGAATATGATTTTGAGATCATGCTTAAGCCAGGGAGAATGAACAAAGTCCATGACCACTTGTCGAGGATGGAACATGGAAAGAAACCTACTAGTTTAGAGGATACACTGTCTGATGCACAGTTGTTGGCCATTATAAATATTGATGATCACTTCGTTGAGATAGTCCAAATCCTGTCAACAGGAATGGAACCTAGTGAATATACAATCACCTAGAAGAAACAACTGGTAGTGCATGCTGCAAAATTTTCACTTATAGTTGGACAACTATATAAGATGGCACCTGATGAGATCCTGAGGAGATGTGTTATGGAAGAAGAAAGACCATTGATTTTAGCATAATCTCATGAAGGCATCACAGGAGGACACTATGCAGGGAAATAAATAGCACAAAAGGTTCTTAGAGCTGGCCTTTGGTGGCCTACTTTACACAGAGATGCTAAGGAATACTACATAGCCTACGATGTATGCCAAAGACTTGGGAAACCATCTAAAAGAGATGAAATTCCTTTAACATCACAACTGATATTAAAAGCAATTGAGAAATAGGCCATTGATTTTGTGGGACCTATAAACCCACCAGGAAAGTGCACAAGAGCAAGGTACATAATCACTGTGACAGATTACTTGACTAGATGGGTCGAAGCACGAGCTGTTAAAGATTGTAGTGCAACTACAGTTGTGCACTTCATATTTGATGACATAATAACCAGGTTTGGATGCTCGAAGATCCTTATGAGCGATCAAGACACACATTTTATTAATAATACCATTGAATCCTTGACTGAGGAATTTGCAGTCCATCATCTCCCTACCATCCTCAAGCGAATGGGATGGTTGAAGCATTAAATAAGATATTGGAGACAGTGTTGATGAAGATTTGCAGTGTGAACATGGATGACTAGGATTTAAGAGTACTAGCAGTACTATGGGCCTATAGAACCACTTGCAAGAAGCTAACAATGCAGACCCCCTTTAAGTTGGTTTATGGACTAGAAGCAGTTGTCCCAATGGAATATTTGGTTCCTAGTATAAGAATCATAGCATTTACATATATGGATAACATGGGAACTGTTCAATAGAGGCTCGCGCAGTTGGTCGAACTAGAAGAAGATAGATTTATTGCAAGATTCCACCAGCAGGTGCAGAAGGAAAGAGAAAATTCCTACCATGACAGACATATCAAGAAGAAATAATTTAAGAAAGGATATTTAGTATTGGTATATGACAACAAATTCATGAAGCATACAGGAAAGTTCAGAACACATTGGCTGGGTCCATACGAGTTTATCTATGTTATGAAAGGAGGAGATGCACAATTGAAGACCTTGAATGGAGAATGGAAGGAAGGTTTGGTGAATTGGAGCCGATTGAAGCTGTACTATGACAACCAAATGCCTCGCATCCATTAGTAAAAGAAAAAGAGGAAGGGTCCAGGTACCAGGTGCAGTCGAAACTGGGTACCATACATAGAAAAAATAGTTTGCACACATTGGGGGAGAAGAGATCAGAAAGCACAAGCTGCTCTGCACAGCCTGAAGTCGAAGAAAAACAACAGGATTAGATCTAAAGTGCCTTAGGACAAGTCACAGGTGAGTGCTGGGGGACTATTGGTACTTGGCTATGGAAGTGAGCAGAAGAGCAGAAAAGACAGAATGCAAACTACATAGAAGACACAGTGACTGATACTGGGTCGAAGTGAGAAGAAGAGTAGAAACGATGGAGCGAAGTAGGAGAAAGAAAGTCATTGGATCAAGAGATTGAGGATTACAGATCAACGAGGAAGATAGATAATGGGCAACTTAGCAAGAGGCGAAATCCACCAATGGATACTTTGAGAGCACCATGCGAAAAAGAAGGAAAGACAGGCTGGCGAAGACTGGAAAATGCGGGTCAAGTTGACCTAGGGTTTAGACACCTAGGATTTTGGTATCTAGGGTATTGGCACTTAGGTTTCAACCTAAGGCTATCGATGAGATATTGTGATGTATAAACAAAGTTCAAGAGGAACTGGGATGGGTTCGTTGTTTTTGTTGGTTGTTCGTTCAGAGTTCGGAGTCATTGATGTTAGGAGTGATTGTTGAGAGAGGGAGAAGTATTGTGTTGAGAGAGAAATTTGGATTGTAATATCTTCAGCTGGGTGCACAGGGAAGGGATAAGAGAGAGAGAGAGAGAGAAGATATGCTAGCCAAGAGTGCAGATATAACTGTATGCTTTCACCTAATATATTATAAATCACAGTTCTATGGACGTAGCCCTAGGGTGAAGGTGAACCACGTACATCTTTTTGTTATGTGTGATTAATGCTCTGTTCTTTTGTTCTTTGACATATTGTTGTTACATTATTGTGTTAGATCTGATAGATAAATGTGCGAAGTAGATCTAAGTTGGTAATTTATATATATATGTTGTGTTGTTCTTGTATTGGATCTACTCTATATTCCCTCTCATTGTAGATACTTGTGTCCTACAAACCCCCATAGTTACTTCGGGTGAGACTGCATCTGCTTCATAGGTGTTTCCGAAAGGGCCAATACTTAGGGCTTGTTGGTGCACTCTTGCAGCTGAACCCTAGATCTACCCCTGTGCCAACATGGAGAATAATCATTTGGCTGATAGAAGCTCTTATAGATTTGTATTTGTGTTTTTTTTTAACTCTTTTTTGTACTATATGGTCTAGGCCACGCCTTTTCCTATTAATAAAAATCCACCAGATTTTGTGAAAAAAAAACAGATCTTTTGTTTAATTTTCAAAATATCCCCTTGTTCCTCCATCAATAAAAATGCATCAATGTCATCAAAACTTTAGAAGAAACATATATCCCAATTATCTCTCAGAAAATATTTCAAAACATAGTTGTGACTCCCAAATAGTAAGTACATATGCTCATACATGCCTAAAATAGAATAAGTCAACAAGTTGTCAAAACAATACTACTATTCAAAATAAATATAGTATATCTATTGTCTATCCAATAGTGAAGCCAGTGAAGCCAAAATAACTAACATCATAAAAGAAGAAATCATATTTTTTTGTGTGAGGTAGTTTGCCTCTGTTCACTTTCCTTTGACTCTATTACCTTGGGAATATGTGAATTTGTCTTAATAGGAATTTTACCTTTAACTATTGATGATTCTGGATACATTTCTTCAAAAGGAGTGTGTCCATCCTCATGTCAAAGGTGTTTTGAATGTGAAGTGATGGAGTGTGAGGATGCTTGAGATTGGTTGGAGTCAATAGAATGGGAAGGTTGTTTTCCTTTGCAAGGCTCTATTTATTGGTCTTTTAAAGTTTTTGGTAATGCATGTGAATCAATAGAAACAATGGGTTTATCATATTTCTTAGTAGGAGGTGGTGGTGGCAACGATAAAGAAATTTTTGGCCATCCTACAACACGAGGGGAAGAAGGATGTGCAATATCATTACATCCATCATTGATTGAGACTTCAGGTGGTAAATATGCATGTGGATAAACTATTATGCTAGAGATACTGGGATGGGGGTGAAAAGATGGTTGTCCATGTGGATGAGGAGCTTGGAAGACTCTTTTCCCAGCTAATTTTAAGAAACTAGTCTATAAGAGTTAATTAAATTCTTATGAATTAACATCAAAATGAATTGAAAATCGAAGCCTTTTGTTTCCCCCTTGTCGAAAATCATATGGTCTTCTTCATCTCCTTTTGTTTCCTCTACCATGGATGCCTCTATTGAAAAATCTCATCTATAAAGTAGGAGGCTAAGTTAGAGTATACATACATTATTAAGTGAAACATCAAATACCATTGCATTAACATAGTTATATAAATAGTTTTAAATCGATCAAAAAACAAACATGCAAGAAAATGGGGATAAAAGGGGGAAAGGATAACTATCAAGACAAACTTTAATCTCTTGTTTGAAATACTTCACCATTTCATACAACTGATTACTATTAAAACATGGGAATTTCAATGTAATTGGGAATGTGAGGGGTTGTGTAATGTATGTAAAGTGAAACAAATTTCAAGGAGAGTAATGTCACATGGTTAGAAAAATAAAACCTCCATCATCAAATATGTTCCAAAATCCAAATGCTTTCCCATAATCATCTCATGAATTCCTTGTAAAACCTCTTTTCATTATTTCTAACATATACATTGTCATTGTCCAAGAAACGTTTCAAATGTTTATGTATTAAGGGGAGGAAAAATGGATTAAATGAAAATTCAATTTAAGAAACGAGAATAATTCATGTAAAATGAGAGTATGGATGGAATTGGACCTGAACAATTATTCATTTTTCAAAATATAAATATGATTTCATCCGAACAAAATCCAAAAAAACAATCACATTGAAATATATTCCTGTCCAAAATCTATCCTTGACCTTAATCAACTGATAGAGAAAAAATTATTAAATTCACACAATAGTAGTAAATATGGAATTTAAAAATGAAATGCCAGAAACCAAAAAAGGTGGCATACCTCATTTATCCCGCTCTCCATGGATTGAATCCATGGAGTTCGCGTTCATTAAAAATGTAATCACATTAAATTTCTAATCTGTATCAGATTCCACTACTCACAAACAACCAACCATATGTATAAAAAAAATTCCAAATATGTGAGTGTTCACATGCCATATAACCACGTCAACAGACCAATAACGTTGCCATATCAAATTGGGGTTTTAGATCAACCTCATATCCAAGATTCAAAAATTAAAACCACATTGAAAGCGCATGAATAATACAACCAACAAATATATCCCATATTCGGTGCTATGGTATTATTGAAATATTGTAATTGTGAAGAATATTCTAATTATAATTGAGTTATTATTATACATATCATATCCCCTTTTGTGGATTGATCATATCAGGTATTGTATAAGACCAAATCCCCTCTTGTGTATTGGTCAAACCATATTCATATGGTGGTATTTGGGAAGTTGGACCCTAGGGTTTATTAAATTGGTTTTAACCACTATTGGAAGAAGTCGACCTGCTTGGTGAAGAGACATAACCCTAGCGCCCCCTCTGTTACACATTATTTTGATCACCCTTATGAATGTTAATGATGTAAACCTATATATTTTCTTCTGAAGGATCGGTGGCCTAAATTCCTAAAGAAAGAAGGGAGAAGAACTTTACCTGAGAGATGAAATCATATTTTCCTTTGTAAAAACCCTAGTAAGGAGGATCGTCACACCCTCTCTAGCTCTATGGGTGCATCGAACCCAAATCCTTGCATGTTTTATTGTACTTGGCCTGTGACATCATCGCACACTGTTAAGTTCTAGGGTTGTGATGATTTTCGTACGTGGGAAAAATGAGCATCTTATCGATGCTTATAGAAGGAGAATCTTATATGGTTAGGTGGTCTCCGATTGGTTTGGATCTTAATTTCTTTTTTGATTTAGTGGGATCATCCTAACCTCCTCGCCTTATCTTCTTCAACTTACAAAAGGAGAGGAGCTCTCATGGAGAAAGTTAGCTTGGGAAATTTGGCTTGATTGAGTTTGAGTATTTTTTGTATCTTGGAGTTTTTGGGCCTATGTTGGCTTGGAGATTTTCTTTGTCAAGATATATTGTGAGTAGCTATCAGATCTATAGTCTCATAATCCATGGATTATAAGTGTGTGGGAAACAAGGGATAGTTGGAAGGGACCTTACAACATCAAGGCTTTGGTTATAATCTCTTTTCCTATTATTTAATACAGATGCACTTTCCTTTCCTATATGAATCTTATTTGTCCATATTGTATGATTCCTTGATCACATACATAGTTTCATATCATCTAAGATCTGTTATTCTTGTCTTCATTGGCTTGTGTTCCTTTGCGTATATTTCTCCATAAGCCTTACTATAGAGCTTGGATCGCATTGGCAAAGTTAGATCTTCGATATTTAAAAGGTATGTTCTAGATCCATTTCTCATTTGATAATTGAAATCTAAGGAAAGAGTAGTGTACTATCTTGTTTTGGTCTAGTTTCGTAGTGAAGCTAGGGGGATTGATTTGTGTCTTCAATTAAAAATTTTCCCGATAACAAAATTGGCGACCATATTGGGGAACAAATTGTTTTCCTAGTTTTTATTACTTTCTTGCTTTGATTTCCTGGGTTTTTTTTTTCTAAGTCACTGGTAGATCCAACTTGACTCTCTGACCATTAAACTTCACTGGAAAAACTTTTTTTCTTTTTCTTTTTTCCATTTTTCTTTGATCATCACACCCTACTTTGAGAGAAAGTGTGATGATCTAGTATTGACACACCTTGCCTTCTTAACATAGTGCGACACCACCGCACTATATTTTTTCTCTATACTATGACAATCAAGTATTGTTGCATTGTGTTAGTCTATAGCATGCGACGATTGTGAACAAAAGTTTATTTTTGATGGTTTTTCTTGCCCAGATATTAGATATGGTTTTAGGGTGATTTGTTGGATCCGGTTACAATCTGATTGATAGATTTCAATCTGATTTTATCTATCTTTGAAACAAAAATTGTAATTTATTGCTTTGCATTAGATTGGGGGCATCTTTTCATTTGAAGTAGCGAAATTGCATGGTTTTTGGAATTTTTAATCTTGAATTCTTGGATGATTGGGGGGGCCAAGAATCATGTATTGGTGTACAGTCTCTTTGGTTCATTTCTTGAAGATATTGATATTGATAAGGTTAATAAAATTTTGGGACATTGTGCATCTGGGAATGATAAATGTTTTCTCCTTCTCGTAGTATAGCTTTCATCGAAGTGAAATATTTGCATTCTCATTTCTTTGCATTGTTTAGAGTCGGTCAAAACACCATTTAGTCCACGCCATTTTCTTCTTGAGTAAACAACAACCTTAAAATAAAGATCTTATAAAAATTGATTAGACATTTTTATATTTTCTAGTAGCAAACCTACATTAGATTAGTTGTAGAGATTTGGAATAGGTGTGAAAGATAACTTTCCAAAGCTGCAAACAAACATAGTATCTTGTGATAGGGAGAGTTAAATCCACTTGCTACATTTTGTCCTGGGAATCCCTTCTAACACAAGGGTCAAACCTGAGGTCGCATTAAGACTGGCAGAGTTACTCACCCTGTTTTTTTGGTCTTGGTGTAGAGATTGCGCGTATTATTAAGGGTCACTTGAAGGTATACCCACGATTATGAGTGGAAGCCTTTCAAGTTGATTTCGGGCTAGATACCCTGCCATTGAGGGTGGATCGGACTATCGACTATTTCCCTAGGAATCATTGTAGTAATTAGTAACCTTAGTGGCCTATCTCTTTAGGGTGTTTACACGAGGTGACTATGGAGGGGCAAGTCTTCACGGTACCTGGAAGCGACATTGGCCAAACTCACTCGTTCTCCTTGGAGGGTATACCCACGATTATGTGTGGGAGCTTGCACCAAGGCATAAGTATGTTAAGCAGGTCGTCAACGTAACTTTTCCACCCACTCTATCTCAACCCCTTCTTACATTCTTCCTGCGATGTTGGATTTCATCACCAACTAGTGTGTTCATTGTAAGAAGGTTGTGTTTGCTTGTTTGCTTCCTAGATTTTTAGTGTCTTCTATTTTCTTTCCCTAGAATACTCTAGGTTGGATCTTTATTTCATGGTGTCAGTTCCCAGAATGACCAATGAGAGAACCCATTTTCCAGGGGAACCTTTTGTTTTTACTTCTTACAGAAACATTTCTCCTCCTCACATTGCTACTTTGATCTTTCCAGGTCTCACAATTGGATTACTAGTATGGTTGTTTTCCACACAGGTAATCCCGAATGAAGAAAGTGATTAGGTTTTAAGCACTTCCCTCCAAGAAAATCAACCTCATGTTGATCCTTCACCTTCTTCACCAGTAAGATCTTCTTCACATTCTTCACTTGCAGGGTCTTCTTTTATTTCATCTTCTTCGTTGAGTGAAATCTCTAAGGCTAGTAACCTGGTGAATAAGAAGAAGAATAAAAGGAAGATTAATAAGAAGAAAAATAAGGAAGATTCAAAACTTCCAACCACTGCCAAACACGTTGGAAAGAAACCAGTTATTGTTAAACGTGTTGGGAGTGTTGATGATGCCAAGATCACCCAAACAAGTTGTAATCTCAAGTACCCTTTCAGGCTTTGTAAGGGTAGCCATATTCTTAAGGATTTCCCTGGTCTATCCAAGGTTATAGAATCATGGTCTTCAAACCCTCGTCAACCCATGTCATCATCCTTTTAACAACATGTCGATGACCTCCCATCAACTAATTAGGATATCATTGGGAAGAAGAAAAGTAAAGTCAAGTTCCCGTGTATGTTATGTGGAGGGAGTCATCAAACTAACCATTTCCCCCATATGGGATAAGCCTCGAAATTACTGGAAGACATGACTGTTTCCTAGCCTCAACTTCCAACTACTTATCACAAGCTTACTCTTGACCCACCTGTAGTTGATGGAATGATCAATCCGATCCCTTTGTCAGTTAGTCTGGTTGATCATGTAGTCAATATGGTCACGTCCTTAGCTGAACCAATTGATAAAGTGGTTGATCCGATCCCATCCTCAGTCAATCCCAGTCTCCTTCTAGATACTAAAACCCAAGTGGTCAATCTGTTTCCATCTGTTGACCCCATTTTGCCCTTGCAGAATGCAACTCAAGTGGTCAATTTGATCTCATCATCGATTGATCCTAATCTTCCATTCAAGAGTAAACCCAATACTACCCACATTTTTCTCATTGATATAGACTCTACCGTGCTAGGGGGCATTCCTCCTTCTCCTTTGGAGCCCCCTCTAATTAATGAGGCCATCATTTTTTATTAGGGTGCACTAACTGGATCTCATCTTCCCTCTCACATTCCTTTCCAGATTACAGTACATGTTTGTGTTTGGGACGTTCCTCAGAAATTGATAGATGAAGGTGTGTCTATTAGTATTTTGTCCTTTATTGCTTGGCAAGCTTTGGGTTGTCCTCATCTTGCACTAGTTACATAGAATCTGTTAGCTTTTAATAGAAGAACCAGTCAACCTTTATGGACCCTTCCTTATTTTCCTGTAACTTTGGTAGGGAAAACTATCTTTATTGATGTCATGGTAGTCCACGACCCCTTGGATTTTTCTCTACACCTTGGGCGAGATTATTTCTATGCCATGAAAGTTATTGTTTCCACTCTTTTTCGTGTGATATCTATCCCTCGTGATGGAATAATTGTGACTATTGATCAACTTTTGTTTGTTGGCCCTGACTTGACCATCAAATCAATGACCTCCCTAAATGGTTATTATATGCAGGTGATATCACCCCTGCCACAAGTCAATTATGTGGCATTGTCTCCCATGCCTTTAGCTGCTGATGCATATGAGCCTCTCACTGTATGCTCAATCTCTTATGACTTAGATCTGGTAGTTGATATGGTGATCTTTTCGTAGGGCTATTGGAGCCTGATCTCCTTACCCCCTTTGCAACCCTCGACATGGTTTCTTTCCAGAATGTGGTTCTTCCATCAAGGGAAGATCTCTTGGAAGCCATGACCAAGTTTTGTTCCTTGACATGGTGTCCTTCCAGAGCATTTTCCTCTTCTAATCCATGATCAAGAAGAGAAGTTGAGCATGGTTTTCTAATTTCAAGCTCTTTAAAAAATGAAACCAGCTTTGAGCATGGTTTTTTGATTTCAATCTTATTAAAAAATGAAACCATCTTTGAGCATGGTTTTCTAATTTCAAGCTCATTAAAAAATGAAACCAGCTTTGAGCATGGTTTTCTGATTTCAAGATCGCTAAAAAATGAAACCAGTTGTGAGGATATTTTTTGCATCTCTGTAGTAACCTCATTAAAAAATGAAACCAGTTGTGAGGATAGTTTTTTCATCTCTATAGTAACCTCATTAAAAAATGAAATGAACATTACAAGCATAGTTCTTTTATTGTGTCGAGATCATTAAAAAATGAAACAGAGGTTTGGGGATTGAACCTGAATTCTCAAGCATAGTCCTTATTCTTGTGTCAAGCTCATTAAAAAATAAAACATATTGTTCCCCCTCTCTGTTTGAGTCAAATCCTTCATCTAGTATTTGAATCTTCTTTTCATCCACCTTTTTAGTTGGACGAAACAAAGCTTAGGGGGGAATGCCTCTAGACTTTGGACTTCATACTGAAGTTGAGACGCTAGCTTCTTAAGCTAGGGGATAAGTACCAACAATGCATTGGGAAGTCACAAGCATAGTTTTTACTTTGGTTCACTTGTGTAAAAATTAACCACCTACCTCAAGCATAGTTTCCTCTATTTCAAGCTTGTGTAAAAATGAAACCAGGTCCAAGCATAGTTTTAATCTTGTGTAAAAATAAAATCTATCTGAAGCATAGTTTTGTTTTGTTTTAAGCTTGCGTAAAAATGAAAACAATCCCAAGAATAGCCTTTGTTATTTCTCGTGCTCGTAAATACATGAGAAAGTAACTAAGTAAAATTTTATCACTTTTTCGAACTTGTAAAGTTTATACAAAAAAGGAACCCCCTAGAGTTGCCTTTAAGCTCTTTTCAGACTCTCTAAACATGAAAATATTGATGAACAATCTTGTTCTTTTCATGCTTGTTAAAGTATTTGAATAAAACGTTTGTTGAGCAGTAGTTTATCTCTTTTTCGGTCTCATTAAACCACTTTATGAAAAAGGACATTTTGGAGTTTTCTTTAAGTGTTTTTCAGACTCTCTAAACATGAAAAACCTGTTAGTTTTCTTTCTTTGGACTCGTAAAACAAACATCGAAAGGTACATATGGAACTGAACCACTCCTTCCTAGGGTTTGTTAAACATACTCCAAGGGAATCATCCGAAGGATGAGCTTACAGTTCAATCATATGTTATCCTCCTCAATCTTGTGTAAAAATAAAGAGGTACTCGTCAGAGATGGTTGGGGGGAAATTGGGAAAGAAATGTATCTAAACCTATATTCCATGGAAGATTCTCTTTTTAACATGACACCCTTTCACTCGCTTTGTGTCTAGGTTGGAAAATTCACTTGTCTCTTGATCATACTCCTTTATAAGAATACAAATTTGTCTATGATCCCTGTTGTTAAGTTAGTGTTTCTAAGATAGTTTTCGTGTCGTCAATATGTTCAAAGAGAAGTTCAACCTAGAAATCCTTCTATTGCATTGGCCATTTCTGCAGTCCTTAAGACTTATCTTGCATTGGTCATCCCTAAGTCAATCCTGAATCACTTATTACTCTGATCTACTTCAAATCTTGTTACCTGTTTCATGTCATTGATGGGGGATACATTAAGGCCCTCCTGTGACGATTCTTTTCCTATCGACATCAGCTTATTATCCAGGAATTAGACTTAGAAACTAATTGGTACCTTGGAACTTTCATGCCTCAATGTCAGGTTTCCTTTCTCTCTACATTAGGTTTTCATTATTGACCCATGATCGAGAGATTTCGTCGAGTGTTCGACTTCATCTCATTAGTTTTCACCCGTTGGATTGTACTAGTGTACCTTGGGAGTCATTGATATTAATGGTGATTTACATCTCACTTGTTAACAGTATACAATAATGACCATTAATCAAGTGGTTTCTACCATGTTCAACTTCAGCACATGTATTCACATGGTTAGATTCATACTATAGAGTGGTGGAAATGAAGACCCTCGATATTTTCTGACAGATTCACATTGCATTGGAGTATATTTAGATTGTACTTGTGCATAGATCCACAATGTATGTCTCGTGGCTGTGTTCAAATTTGAGTCTTTAACACATAGATCCACAATGTATTTTTGGTGGCTATGTTCAGATTTGAGTCATATTGGCATGCATCCACAGTGTATGTTTGGTGGCCATGACCTGTCTTACTTGACATGGATCTTCACATGTCAACATTTATGCTTTGATTCATTTGTATTATGAGTATGGGAATGCTTACCTCAGTGATGATATATTATTATAGTGTATTTCCTTGTTTGTTGGGAGGTCTCCGACCGACGTGTTCCTTGTTCCCTACACACACTCGACAAAGTATTTCATCTATCACTATGTTCTAACTTCATACTTTGGGGGGGTATTTGTTACACATTATTTTATTCACCCTTATGAATGTTAATGATGTAAACCTGTATGTTGTCTTTAGAAGGATTAATGGCCCGAATTCCTGAAGAAAGAAGGGAGAAGAACTTTACCTAAGAGATGATATCATACTTTCCTTTGTAAAAACCCTAGTAAGAAGGATCGTCGCACCCTGTCTAGTTCTAGGGTTGTGATGATCCCAGATCATTGCATGATGTACTATGCCAAGCCTGCAACATCGTCGCACTCTGTTCAGTTCTAGGGGTGCAACAATTTTGGTATGTGGGAAAAACAAGCATCTTCTCGATGCTTCTAGAAGGAGAAGCTTCTATGGTGAGGTGGCCTCCGATTGGTTTGGATATTACTCTCTTTTCTGATTTAGTGGAATCATCCTAACCTCCTCACCTTATCCTCTTCATATTATAAAAGGAGAGGAGATCTCATGGACAAAGTTATCTTGGGAAATTTATTTTGATTGCGTTTGAGTAATTTTTGTAGCTTGGAGTTTTTGGGCCTATGTTGTCTTGGAGCCTTTCTTTTTCAAGATAGATTGTGAGTAGCTATCAGATATGCAATATCATAATCCATGGATTAGAAGTGTGTGGGAAATGAGGGATAGTTGGAAGGGACCTTATGACATCAAGGCTTTGGTTGTAATCTCTTTTCATATTATTTAATACAGATGCACTTTTCTTTCCTATATGAATCTTATTTTTCCATATTGTACGATTCCTTGGTCACATACATAGTTTCATATCAAGTAGGCTATGTTATTCATGTCTTCGTTGGCTTGTGTTCCTTTATATATATTTCTACATAAGCATTATCACGGAGCTTGGATTACATTGGCGAAGTTGAATCTTTGATATTTAAAAGGTATGTTCTAGATCCATTTCTCATTTGATAATTGAAATCTAAGGAAAGAGTAGTAAACTGTCATGTTTTGTTCTAGTTTTGTAGTGAAGCTAGGGGGATTGATTTGTGTCTTCACTTAACAATTTGCCTGATAACACCCTCAACTAGTATAAATAAGTGAGGATGGAGCATCATTCATTCACTCACTCAGTCACTCAATAAGTGCATGTATTTTGGAGGTAGTTGCAGTTACAAGAAGGAGAAGAGAGGTGCATGCTTAGTGTTGGATATTCTTTAGTGTTTTGGTCTTTAGTCTTGGCATTGTATTGGAAATCTATATTGAGGAAGTTTTTTCTTGGGTTTTTCCCCCATGAGGGTTTCCTAGGATAAAATGTTGTGTACCTTGTGATCATGTTTCTTTCAGTGATCCTACTTATGTTCTTATTCTCTAGTAAATTGAAAAGAACTTAATAACAACTCTAAATTTAACATGGTTTCAGAGCTTGATTGACTAGAGCACCTTTCCCTTGGTATCTGAAAACGTCATTGTTACCATACAAGGAAATTAGGGGTTTTTATTGGAGAATAATGTATGTTTAAAAACTATCTAGGGAAATGCACCCTAGTCTAGCGCATCACTTGGCATCTTGAGAACAAATTTTCATTGGCGAGAGCCTCTGAAAAGTCAAACACTGGTTTTGACTGGTACCAAAAAACCAGGAAACCATAACTAGTACTAGAAGTACAAGTCTAGATTGGCACAAGTCTAGTTTCAAGGGATAAAATTTGGATTTTATGATAACAAACATATCCAACCTACTCGCCTCAGCCCAACGGATCTCCTGCTAAGTTCAAAATCACTTTCTGAGCACTTTCATTTTCTGGTCATTTTCCTAGCTCTAGGAAAGGTCAAGATGTCTGCAAACACCAAGCTTGTTGACACACTAGAAGGTGTGGAAAAATTTCATTCCTGGAAGTACATGATTGCACTCATTCTTGAAGAGAATGACCTTGCAAAATTCATAAAATAAAATGTATAGTAACCCGAAGAATATGCAACCAAAGAAAAGTACAAGAAGGATATGGTTAGGGATAAAAGGATCACTTCAAACTCTATTAAATATCACGTGATCCCTCAAGTGTCTTCTAATAATACTCCTAAATAAATGTTTTATTCCCTAACCATAATGTATGAAGTAAATAACATCAACAGGAATATGAACTTGAGGACACAACTCAAGAATACAAAGATGCAGAAAGGAGAAACAATTCAAGACTATTTCTCTAGGGTTACTCATTTCAAATAATAGTTAGAAGCAATTGAATGCAACTTGGATTAATATGAAATCATGATGAAAACCCTTAATGGTCTCACAATTCCTTGGGATTCCTTCATCCAAACCATATATGGAAGAAAGGAGAAAATCCAATTTGACAGTCTTTGGGAAGAATGTGTTCAAGAAGAAGTAAGAGTATCCAACCGAGAAGCAGTACTATTAAGGGATGAAGACCAAGCCCTATATCCTCATGGTAAAGGAGGAAAGAAAAGGTCTCATTTACAAAAGGAGACCCACCTCCATAAGGAATATCACTCCACAAATAGATTCACCCACTTCCATAAAGAATCTCACCCTCCAAGGAGATTCTAGAAATATCAGAAGGGTCAAAGAAGAGAAAAAGATCTCTCCTCTTATCAATGTTATCATTGTGATAATATGGGACATATTTATAAGAATTGTCCTACTAGAAGGGAAGAATATAATAAGGGACATAACAAAAGACATCATGCCCATGCAGTTGAAGATGATGAGCCACCCATGAATATGACCAAAGAAGAGATTGAAGATTATGTTTTATTTTCTGCCCTCTCAGGATCTGTGACACCTAGAGAGGATACTTGTCTCATAGACAATGGTTCCTCTAATCACATGACAAGTCAGAGAGACATTCTCTCTATCCTTATAGAAAATAACTTTCCCAAGAAAGTTACACTTGGAGATGATTACCAGTACCCTATAAAAGGATTGGGATAATCCACCTACAAACTTGATTCAGGGACCCCGATGAGAATGAAGGATGTACTATGTGTATTGGGTTTGACAAAGAACTTACTTTCTATATCATCTTTAGATGATAAACTTTTCATGGTTGCATTCATAGATGGTGAAGTTCTTATGTGGCCTAAAGGAAAAACCATATAATATGCAATTGTCATTGGAAAAGAAGAAGGTGGATTCTATAAGTTAAAAGGTCACTCAGATTCAGCCTTGAATCACTCCACTGAGAGTCCTTGTGAACTTTGGCATATAACACTATCTCACATCAACTACAAATCCTTACCATATGTAAGAAAGGTAGTTATAGGTATATCAGAATTCAAGGTTGATCATGAAGGTGTGTGCAAGGGATGTGCACAAGGAAAGAACATAAAGAATCCTTTCCCAAAGAGAGATAGTAAAGCGGAAGGAATCTTGGAGCTCATCCACTCAGATGTATGCAGACCAATGAAATCAACATATCTTAGTGGGTATGTATACTATGTGTCATTTATTGATGATTATTCTCACAAGACTTGGGTTTATTTCTTGAAATCAAAAGATGAATTATTTGGAAAATTCAAGGAATTCAAATCCTTGATAGAAAATCTCTATGAAACAAAAATCAAGATACTCGGGTCAGATAATAGAGGAGAATACACCTAAAAATCATTTGTAAGATTTTTCTGCGATGCAAGGATTAAGAGGGAGTTCACCACTCCCTATAATCCTCAACAAAATGGTGTAGAAGAAAGAAAGAATAGAACAATAATGGAAGCAGTGAAAACTATGATAATAAGAAGACTTGAGCCATGGGTTGTCGAATATGTTGTGAACAATCATGATTGTTTCAATTTCTTGGCAGAATCTAGATTTTTGTGTTGATTCCTTTGGAGGGAGGATGGGGAGATTTTATAGAGCTTCTCACGTTCCATGATCCCTTTGATGAATGGTGTCCAGTGCTTCGTAAATCCTTTAAATTTCATCCTCACCAATTCTTAATCATCCAATGTCTCCCTGATTACTTTCAATTCATCATAAACCTGTAGGATCCAGGTGAGATAGTTTCCACCATGTATGATCATGTTATCTTTGTGTCTTTGATATTCTCTATCAACACCATTTTATGATTCTTGGTTTTCCTCTAAAATAAAACCTTCAAATCCTCACACATGTCCATGGCAATGTTCTTTCTAGATAAATAAGGGATCAAATGATCCGTTACTTCATCTAGAATTATGTGCATGACTTTCACATATTTTTTATTATGGATGACCAGTTGTGTCAAAGTTGTTGGAGGAGTGATTTGAGTATTAGAAAATTACAAGATCTCATTCTCCATCAATACCAACATGATTCTCTCCTTAAAAGTATTATATTTGGAAAATTCATTCAACCTATCCTCAAATCACAATCTAGTTGTGTCCATCTCTAGATCTAGAAATAAAAATTATTGAAAAAATCAAATCTACTACCTAGATCCACTACCCACTGCCCGAACCTACTACTCGAGCCTGCCTGAATATCTTTCCTCTATGTGGGGTTTCTCAGATATTTTCCCACTACCCAGACCTACCCGGATATATATCTCAGCCCCTTGGCCCCTATTGGGTGGCTCTATGACCTTTGTTGTGTCTCTCTAGACCTGCGTTGATGGCTATTAGTGTATCTAGCCTTCTCTGGCCTTTACCTAGAAGATAGCTTCCTCACACATGGTATATGACCTTCTCCAAAAAAAAAAATGGTTGCGGCTATTGTGGCTAGAGGCTCTAGTAGTTGCAGTATCCTCCCCTGACCACCCAATCTTCACCTCTCCCCCAGCTTGTGCTTGTGCCCTTCACTCAGCGACTATTTTGTGACTGTATCCCTCTGACACTACTTCCTTCCATGTGCTCAAATCTCTCTAGTGTTCGGTTCTCCTTATTTATCCTCATCCCAACAAACTTATTCATAACTTGGATTTTGAAAAATCCTCTATGATTCTCCTATCGACTATCTCCCAACATGTGTTGCTCTCTGCAGTGACTCTCAACACCCACATGATTGTTCCATCTACTTTCTGAAAATATTTAGCCCGATATGTTGCAGACTCCAAGTGGATATTTCACAATAGCCCATGCGGCAATGTGAATTACAGTGGAACAACAGTTGTACAGTGGTTGTACCACTTCCCTTTTTTCATTCAACCCCACAGACATGTAGGAAAAAAAAATCATGTGTTGCAAATCACGCTTTTGTGTACATGGTTTTCCTCTTCATAACCGTGGCTCTGATACCATGTTAATTTTATCCTTAAAGAAACACCTGACAATTAGTCCCAAATAAATCACTTATTGAATAACATCACAGTTGAGTTATTTAACCAAACATTACAGTAGAAGCATAAATAATGAAACCATACACATTGCATATGAGATTTCTAGGTAAATTACCTCTAGAAAATCCTCGAAGGGAAAACTAATACATTGTTGATTTTATTGATAAAATATGGGCTCCCATCCTGGGATAATGGCCCACCTAAGGAAAATAAAATGAAACAAAATAATCTAACCCTAACACACTTGGTTGTTATTCCTTTTCTTACCATTTTCTCCTTTCCTCAACCCTTCCCCTACACACCTACATGAAATTTTCTTATCACTCAATCAATGAGATATCACTCAATATTTTTGTCTACTCCTCTCACTTAGGCTCCCTTTAATAACCTTGATTTTACCCTAAATACAAAACCCTATATTGCCAAAGTGATCAAGGGATGATATTAAATCTCACCTTCACTTTATATCTAATGGATAGGGTTTAATTAAATCAAGTTACTAATGTCAAAAACATAGGAATTTAAATTTATTAAACTCCATTAATCATAAAAGGGATTTCACTTTAATAATCACTTTATTAAAGTGAAACTCCTAAGTCTTGAGAGGTATTAGTGACGAATTCCACATGCTAGACACTAAGCCAATATGGAAGTACTTGTCCAATGCTACATACATCTACAATCCATCCCTTTTGAGGAACAATGGTCTTCCATCAAAAATCCTTTTTATTTCCTAGGTTGAATTAAGAGGAACTAGGAAACGTTTCTACTCGGTAGAGACAAATTGAAACTAATTTTGTTTTCCCATTCTTTCATAATTTATGAATGGAGGTTTTTCTTTAATGGATATAGACCCATGAGTTTTCACAAGAGGTTTTTGGGTTTGACATTAGCTATAGATATTGTGACCTTCATTGGATCCACAATAATCTTTAGTTTTGTAGTAGATTTCTCCAGACAATGTTTATGAGGAGGTAATTTCTTCTCCTTGTAGGATTCTTCTGTAGTGAAGGCCAATAGATCATCCTCAGAGGGGAGTTCAATGTCCTTTTTAACAAAATCTATGAAGGTTTTGGGTCAATCCATTTTTTATGTTGCACCATAGGAAATGAAATAATTTCTATTTAAAAGAGTACATGTTCATTTTGGCTTACCATATTCAATAATATCTATCCATGACAACAAATTCTTGAACCATTTCTGGAAATATCTATGGGGATTGATGGATGTGAATGTAAATAAGAGCAATTTTCATTCCATTTGTATATGTGTGTAGAAATTTGAAGAATTGGGCATTTAATTCAACTTTTGAAATTTCCCCTCAATCTCAAGGTTTATTATCTCTATTTTCTTGTGAAATTTCATCCTTAGGACTGACGTGAAATATTAATTTAAAATAGTAATATGTCACTCCCTTTCAACCCAATTTCACATGAAAACCCAAGAAAACAACACCATATGAAGGTATTTCAACATCACAATGCTACATTGTGTAGGGAACACTTTTCAAGGCATATAAAGGATTTGAAATGTTTATTACAACATAGTATAATGTTAGTAAATATTATCTTTTGTCTTCTGAAAATGTGTTAAATCACTTAACCAATTCAGCTATATGTTATATCAAATCAATGTGAACAACAAGGGTTAAAATATACTCAATCAAGAAGATAACATAAGTTAAAAATCTAATTTGCAAGTACATA
>SNQJ01S0057279.1:11940-33718 GCA_010110895.2 Picea sitchensis
GCTCAGGTCGCTCCTGCTCTCGGTACTCCATGTCTAGGACCATGTGGGCCTCGAGACATGATCTCCTAGTTATCCCTAGATATCGGGGATAACAGGAGGCAAATCTAGATTCTTGTATTGGTCTAGGATTCTCACAGGTATAGGAGGTAAAGCAAGGGGATTATATCTAACTATAATTTCAACAATGGTAGGAGATCAAGCACGAGGCTCATGTATCATTGGATTTTCTACAAGTGTATCTAGGATCTACACAAGTGTATGAGTATGTACATGATATACAATTTGGGGCTTAGTCTCTCGAGGTTCATCAATTTGAATATGATCAATATAAACTTCAACAATATACTCTTGATTCAGATTGGAAAATGATAGGACATAATTACAAATAAAACCAAAAACGTCTTGAATACAATTTGAGATTGAATACCTTCTCTTTCCGGATCGCTTGGTCATGCTTCGGGTTCTTCCTCAAGTAGAGTCTTCGAATTTGAACCGATCTGGATCTGGTTAGAGTCGCCAGGTGAATGATTTCAACCTTCTTGTCTCTGGTCACTATCCACCATCAGTGATCAAATTTGGAACTTGATAGTGCATTACTAGAGAAAGTTCCCCAATATGGTCTCCATTATGTTATCACCCTATAATTTCCTAGGTTGAGGAGGAAATCGACAGGGGTAACCACAAAACCACTTTGATTCAAGGATCTAGCCCTCCAAGACTAAGAGAGGGATCTCTCTGGCATATTTAGCTTTGTTTAGATTTGGATATTAAGCTAGTTATGCAGCATAGGATTTTTTTTTGAGTTGGGTAGGTGCAGAGAAGAGGAACCATGGGCAATGGAGTCACAATCTAAGATTCGATCAAAAACAAATTCTACAGACAACCTTACAGGGAAAGGTAGGAAAATCATTGGATATTCATAGGCTTGAGGTATGGCAGAGGGAAAAATCGTTAAGAATTTGAATCAAAGATAGAGTAGTAAAGAATTCTGCATTTAATTTTCAGTGGAAAACATTGACATTGATTTAAACTGGGAACGTGGTGTTTTTACACAAATCCTGATCTTAAATCTCTTCAAAACAATAGAGAAAAGAAACAGATATGAAAATAGAGGAAAACGCAATTATAGTGAGAAAAACTTCACCAATGGATTTGACACAAGAATCCTGTAACCGTTGTGACTGTATTATTGGATTGATGAAAAACATAAAGCTCTGTGAGCTCTGATACAAGATTAAATCATGGTCTTTGACTTATTTATTTCATATTTGAGTCATTACAATATATCAAACAGACTCTCCCCAGGCTCAAGAGGTCTAATTCAACCACCTCGACAAAAAATAGCAACAAATCCCCAAAAATATGAAATTGTCCGCCATGAAAGACGGGTCGAACTACTGCAAAAAAGGGGTCCACTCAGACATTTGTTTCTCCTCAATCGTGACACCTATGAAAAAAATGTAGGATTTTAGTGTAGACGAGTTTGTCTAGAGTAAAAACCTCCTTTGGTTTCTCCAATTTCGTCTCCAGCTCGCCGAAACAACTCCCGCAAAATCAGGACTGAAATAGGAAAAACTGTAAACCTGAAAAAAAGAGGATGAAAGATGGCTTCGATTGTCCTAACTTGTGGCACCTATGAAAAACCTGAGATATTTTTTTGTTCTTGATCCTGTTACAGAGAAAAACCTCTCTTGGTTTTTCAAAATTCCTTCCCGTTTTCCCGGAAGCCTTCTCGGAAGTCGACTGGTTCAAACTGGAAAAATAACAGTTTTGAGTTTTTTGGGTGAGTGGTTT
Organism: Picea sitchensis; assembly: GCA_010110895.2. NCBI lineage: Eukaryota > Viridiplantae > Streptophyta > Pinopsida > Pinales > Pinaceae > Picea > Picea sitchensis. Next base: position 13,735 of record SNQJ01S0057279.1, read on the forward strand.
TGCAGAGGGGAAGGTGGTTTTTAGATCCCCCTAAGGTGGTTAGTGGTATTGGAAGGGGGGGGTCCGATTTCACTAGGAGCTGACAAGTGTCCCTCCCAATACCACTTGATCGGACCCCCCTTGAGGTGATGTGACGTGAGGGAGGGGGGGTTCGATATGTACAGGAATGCATGCGTGAGACTTAGGCTTAATGTGTTTTATTAATTTTTTATTTATTAATTTTTTGTTAATTATTAATTTGTTCACGTTTTGTTTTGTTTTTTGTTTATTTTAATTTTGTTTTGTTTTAATATATATTTTTTTATGATATTTTTTATGTTTTATTAATATATATTTTTTTATTATATTTTATATGTTTTTATATTGTTTTATTTTTAAATGTTTTTTATTTATATGTATGTTATTATTGTTTTATTGTTTTCATGTAATTTAATGTGTGATTAATAAGGCACTAACCTAAGTATTAACAAACTAACTTAATTATTAATTAATTGATTAATTAATCAATTATTAACGAGTCTAACATATTTTAATTAAACTAAATATACTAAATTTTATTACTAACATTATTAATCTATTGTTCTTTTTTGCTAAGATTGTTTATTCATGGATGAGTAGCAGGCGAGATGTAGCCAATGGGACAAATGGATAAGGGAGTGAGTGGTGTAGAGGTGGATGAAGGATGCAACAGGGTGATGAAGGATCGAGCGAAAATGGATAGAGGGGGAAAATGGAATCAACCGAGCGAGATGTCGTCATCACATGAGAAATGCCAAATAAGCAATTGAAGAGTCAGGTTACCTATGATTATAGGACCCCAACAGAGATTAAATTTGATTTATTAGTGAAAGGTGAGCAATTACTGAGTTTACTTGAAAAAGTTATCTCTGTGTTCGAAATGTTTTAAAAAACATATTCCTAAATCCACATAATTTTGATGAGTTAGAAGGATAGGAAGGTTGGTATTATAACAAATATTTTGAAAGCGTGATATAATGTGGGCATAAGCAGGACTTTCAGTATGGAGATCGTGAAATCTTGTTCTTATTTTAGCAGTGTTGAATTTCTTCTTTATGTTATTCAAAACAAAGACAAATATTTGATCTTCTAAATTAGGGTTGATCACTCCATATATATATATATATATATCACACCTTGTGTATCACACCACAATTTCTCCCTAAATTTAAATGTAATAATATTTTTAATATTATTATTATTATGCAAAGTGGCTTCTTCCTTGATTTTCCAATGATTTAGCCAATACTTCACATCTTTATGTCACCCCACTTGAGTCGCGAGTGGTTTTGACAGGAGTTTGAACCAACCTTAAGAATCCTCTTGTCTTCCATGTTGTTTATTTGGTCTTGTACATTAGGTACCTAGTCATAGCCATGCTCTCTATGGGGGAAATACTCTCTTCTATGAGGATGATAGGGTAGGGTGTATTTCCTTTAATTTTGATATTATAGGTTATAAATCACTTTTGGATTTTGAGATTACAAGTTATAAATGTGATTGAAATAAGAAAATAATTAGATTTACTACATCACTTTTTTATTTACTTTGTATTTACTTGGTTATTAATATTGTTGATTTCTTTTGAGTTTTTTTTTTTTATATTGAAAGAGTTAGATAGATATTAATGTTAATTTTAAGTTTTAAGAGTTAATTTACTGTTTAAACCATCTATCCAAGGCATGTTGGAAATGGGGAGGTTATATGATCCAAATTGGATCCTTGCCAAACTTTGTAATACGCACTTGGTTGTTTTACCTCTTGTAAATTTTGTATTAAGCATGTTATTGTTTTTTTTCTTTCCATTTTGTATTTTTGGCAAAGGTGGAAGTGGAAATGGAATATTGTGATGGTTATCCTTCCAAAGGAAACCCATTAAAAAAATGAAGGTTGTAGTGAAGAGATTTAGAATGGATATGCAAGGAGAACTTGGAAGGGAAGTAGTAGAAATGAGGGCTCGAAGAGGGAAACCTAGTTGAAGATAAATGGATGGAGGAATTAAGGAGCCTATCCATGATGATTAGATGTTTCTTTGAGCCATGAATATATACAATTTTGTATTATCGGTGAGTAGCAATACAAAAAATCTGTGTATATCTCATATCTTTGTAATTATCTCATGATCCTAATAAAATTGCCATTAAATGTTGAAATCTATGTGCCAATTGTGATATTTATCCTAGTGCAATTGTTTCAATTTCATGGATCCATATGAATATCTAGTTATGGTGTGATTCCCGAGAATGCATCACATGCTACAACACACAAACTCATTAAATCAATTTCTAATCCCTGTTGGATCCTCTTCCACAGTAAGTTAATTTTACATTAAGTTTGTTCAATCCATATTTTTTTGTGTGGTGAATACATGAGTCGTATGGAGGTCTATGATATGGCATGTCCTTGAATTAATCACTAAGATAATTTTGTACAATGTTTAAGTTGAATGGACATCTTGGTTAAGCGATTTGAAGGAAATTGACTATTTTAAAACCTATAGAATTCACCCCACACACACATTTGTCTTATACACATCAATTTGAGGGAAGCTAAGTATTCTACAACCTGTAACAGTTGCCCCACATAGATATTATCTTATGGACAACGATTGGGGGAGGTTGAGTATATTATGGTTTGTAGAATCCACGCCACACCTGGCTTACATTTTGTTTGTCTTATATACAATGATATTCATGGTTTGGTGGAGTGGAATAAACCTACGGTAGTCCATTCCATTGCTAAAACATGGAGTATTATCACCATTTGGAAACCCATAATAAGAAAGGAATGCAAGCAATCGTAGGACAAACTTTAATATAATCACTGACAACATGCTACTAATATTTGCCACATTCAATTTGACAATTTCTTTATTTACATAGGTTGCATATTGTACTTCAAATTGCATTTGTCCCGATATTCAAATTGATGTTTTTGTATTAGAGTTGAGCCTGGACTATTCTCATTGTTTGGAAACGCATAAAAAGAAAGATATGAAAGCAATCTGAAGTTAAAATCCAATATAATCATTGCCAACGGGCTAATGATATTTTCCACATTCAATTTGGCAATTTTTTTGTTTACATAGGCTACATATTATACTTCAATTTGCATTTGGGCGTGCATTCAAATTGATGTTTGTGTATTGGAGCTGAGCCTTACACAGAGAAATAAATTTATTCTAAATGGGCATATGTGTTGATGAAACAAACGAGTCATAGGTCCACCGTTTATGGATCATTTGGTATGAGAGCAAGTTCCAAATACTTGGGGAACACATGCATGGTAAACACCCATAGCTAGTACCAAAATAGTGGAGACTCATTGCTTCCGAGCCTAAAGAGAAGTAGAGGACCACCAATGGTGGGGAATCTTGATGAAGAACATGACAAGGAAGATCCAAAGTTCAGAATTGGTCAACTAGAGTAGAGCATTGCTACATTGACAAAATCAATGACAGAGTTGTTGGTGAAGAAATATAGGGAAACAAAATCAAAAGGTACTAAGCATGAATAAGTTAAGGAATTTAGAGAAGATCTCAGGTGAAATGATTCAAGTATTTAACATCATTTTTCTTCATCTTCTCATATTCCTTTCAAAGTTGAAGAAAAAATTGAAATACCCATGTGTTTAATGGACAAATTAATGTCGAAGTCTTGAATAACCAGTTAAAACAAATAAAACTTTACTTATGTCTTTATCAATTCCAAGAAACATAACAAATTTCTTTTGCATGTTTGCAGATGATAAGGCGTTCTTTTTTGTGGTGGGAGAGCTATGTGGATGCATTGAGGATAGGCATGAAGCCCATGATTATGAAATGGGAGGACTTCAAGGCATTACCGAAGTCACAAATGTATCCCATAGGATATGAAAAGGAGTAAGTTATGAAGTGGTAGTATCTGAGTTCAAGAGGTAGGCCATCAGGTTGGGTATCTCTTTGGAGGAGCCAAGAGTGGTTGTGAAGTACCTTAGAGGACGCTTTATCCATATTCAAAGACAATTGTAGCTTCTTAGTGTGAAAAGAATATACAAGGCGAGCAATAAGGATCTCTATATTGAGTTGGAATCCAAGGAGGGGCAACAACATATGGGATATGAGGAAACCAACAAGAAAAGAGACAAGAATATGGTGACCATAGTCGAAAAAAGGTGGGATCCTAATAGGCATTGCAAACATTGTGATGTTGATGGACACACAAAAGATAAGTGCTGGAATATTCATTCGAACTTGCGTCCAAAGTCCCTAAAGTCCAAGGGGAAATCCAAGGAAGCCACCGAGACAAAACAAGAAGTGGTGGAAAGCACCTCTAATCTAGATGAAGTCGTAGTTTGCACCACATTGCAGCACCAAAAGATGAGTGGAGATAAACATGCACTATTCCAAATCAAAGTTCAAGTGAGGAACGAGAAGGTAATTGCTTTGTCTTTTAGTGGTTTGTAATGTAATCTGGTTTCTAAAACATTGGTTGATGACCTTGGTCTAGAAACTTATGATCTAGTGCAACCAAGTTCACTAGAATGGTTGCAATGGAAAATTGTTATGAGAATCACCCATAGATATAAAATCAAGTTTCCATTAATGCTAGCTATGTTGATGAAGTAGAATATGAAGTTACACCATTAGACACCTGTGAAGAGATGTTTATGGGGATGGTACCTTCTATAGAAGAGAAAATAAATATTGCTTGGTCAAAGGGTGGCAAAGCCTACTTTATCAAAAAACTATAATATTTTTTTAAATTATTAAGATACAAAGTACTTTGAATAGTTGCTAAAAAACTACTTGTTTTGATTCTTTCCAAAAATATCAAATATAGTATTTATTTTTTTTAATTTCATATTTAATAAACTATTGTATAAAAGTCGGTAACAAGTACCTGCAAATTGTGACTCACTGGGGATCAATGGCTGCCTACCAGTGGAGCATGGAGTATACAGCAGCAGCAGCTACAGCTATGCTGATTGCCCTGGCAACCGCATCGCTGCTGCTGATTCTATTCAAAATGAAACGAGGGAATGGAGAGCTATACCTGCCAGTGGCTGCCACAATGTTGGAAGATATTTTCAATTTTAAACGCGCACATGATTTTATGGCTGATCTTCACAGACGCTACAAAACGTATACAATAGCTTATCCTACCTTCAGCTACGTTTGTACCACTGATCCTGCAAATGTGGAGCATATACTCAAATCTAATTTGGCAAACTATGTCAAGGTTTAGCTCTTACTGTATATTATTTTTTTTTCCACAGTAGCTCCTACTATGTTATTTATTGCTTCCTCAGAGATCATATTGTGATATATTATAACTTGCTTGTTCGTTTGACAGGGAAAGTTTGTCCACGAAACTATGGAAGACATTTTGGGGGATGGTATTTTCAACGTGGATGGAGAGCAATGGCGAAAAGAACGAAAGTTGGCTTTTAGAGTTCTCCACCAGAAATTTGAAGGAGTTCAGCAGTGTTGTTTTCCGAGAGAATGCAGTGAAACTTTCCAAAATTCTACTCGAAGCTTATAATACAGAACAAACAGTAGAGATGCAGGCAAGTTAAATCCTCCACATCGGCTGTAAATTCTTTATAGCTAGAATTGCATTTCTTGTTTTCTCTCAAGTGTTCCTCTTGCAGTTATTTTAGCAGATAGTGGGAAAAGAGAGATATGGTAGTGATGGTTGAGGGGGAAGTTACTCATATACAACAATCCATCATTTGGCCATTTTCAGAAGAAACAGTTATTGTGAGAAAGCATTTAGATTCCATAAATTATTCGTTTTCTTCTTTCATTTCCTAATTTAATTGTGACTGGACAAAAACCACCCATACCAGTTGGAATAATAATAAAAGTAACCCATCCTTATTGGGAAAAAATGTGTGTGTTTGGGCTAGAAGATGCTCTCTGAGTGTTGGGAGGGAATGCCTAGCACATATTAGTTATTGCAATGGTTGATTTGGAAGATGTTGTCTGACTGTTGGGAGAGGGCATGTCTAGCACATCTTAGTTATTGAATGATTGATTTCATGGAAGGTCGATCAGAAGGAAAAGGGTAGAAATATGTATTTAAACATAATATGTTTATCATTGATCGAATTCATTGGGCATGGAGTTTCCTGACATATTTCATTGATCAAAGGCAATCAAACAAGTTATTAGACATGCATAGGTAAAGTATGTTAGATTCATAATGAAGAAAAATGAGAAATATAATAGAAATAACTGAAGCAATCAAGAAACCATAATGAACCAGATAAATAGAATATTGGCAGAAAAGGCATCCTCTATAATCATCAATAAGAAAATAATCATGTACACAGATGTACATATATAATCCTCTATAATCATCAATAGGCAAATAATCATGTACATGGATGTACATATATAATACAAAAATACCATAATTGTCATGTAACTGTATAACAATTAGGTAAAATAACGAACTATGATTAGAGTTTTTAACATCCCCCCTTAATCATAAGTTTGTTCTTGCCTAAAATATTGCCACTACTTCACAACTAGTAATGTGTCAAGAAAATATTCAAATGGTTTAAGATCCTCTTTGAACTCTGAAAAAATAGCAGAAACTGATGTCTTCTACTAAATTGGTTGTTTAAGGGTGACCACAAACTCATTTGGTGGTTTCGGGATGACCACAAACCGAATTTCTAGCAGAAGATAATGTCTTCTACTAAATGACATGGTTTTAAGTTGACCATAAACTAACAAGAACTCAAGACTCAAAAATATGAAAATGTAACAAAAAGAACTTTATGTCTTATGCTTAATTGGTGGTTTTAAACTGACCACAAACTATCAAGAGCTCAAGGAGAAAAAAACTATGAACGGTTTTAGGATTACCACAAACCATATCAACAATAATATGTTCAGGAACAAGACTGCATACCAGGAACTAGGTTGTATATTTGATCATCTGTTCACAGGCTCTAAATCAAACTTGGAACCTGATTGAAAACTTTAGATTTCCTGTCTGTCAGGGACAAGTGGTTCAAATTCCCTTGACCTTCGTTCACAAGTATGGCCAAGAAGAGATCCAGCACATGTATAAGCTACTGGAACAATGTGTACGTTTTAACAATGTATACACAGATGAAGATCGAAACATTGATCTATCATCTGATCATTATCAACTTCATTGACTTCATTGATCTGATCATTATCAACTTCATTGACTTCACTGATTTTGTTGTGAGCAGAATGCATGCATGTTTCCTATTTGATCATTTGTTCACATACGTTGGTCTCTTAATCTGAGATTACTATCTCATATTTCTCCCCCTTAATCGAAGATTCAATGCCTCTGATACACCATCAAGCTATATAGTGGTTCATGCTACAACTTGACACAACATACTCTCTATGGACAAGAGGAATACAACTGCCTGACTCAACATGACTTAATAAAAATATGGGGAATACAACAATCTATGGAAAGACTTACAACTTGGACCAAAAACTTAGGGGTGTCGGGTACAACCAATCATGCACCCAATTACAATCATATTCTGAACAAACACACAATCATATTCTGAATAGACACAAGTGCAGAATGCAGGACAGAGACGAGTCTTGAATGAACTGCAGACTTTGAAACTTGAAGTCGGACATTTCTCAATAATTTCCCCCCTGTCAACTAAAAAGTGAGAAGTCTATATAATGAGATATAACCCCTTTGAAAGTGGAAAATATTAATCAAACAGTCTTCCGGCGGAGTCTGAAGACTCGATCTTCATCTCGGATGAAATAACCCTAAGTATGGATCTATCTCTGGATGTTGTCCTTAGGGTTTGTGCAACTGTCTTTGTTGTTGTAATTGTGGTGTGTTTGCAATGTAGGGTTTCTGACTGATGTTTATGTATAATATGGAACCATATAAGCATGCACAATGCTCAGACAATAGAAGGCTTAGCTCTTCTTTTATTAACTGAAAGTAATGGAAGAATAATGAAATGCAAAAATGACAACAACTCTTGAGTGGATATTTATGGGTCAGATCGGCACTAGAATACACACTTAAATATATGCTAATAACTGAAATAAATAAGAAAGGAACCTGATCCGGATGATATGTGATGCAGTTGCACCCTACCAACCTTGGCAACGGCCTTTGCGTTGACCTCCCAGTCTTTAAGGATTGCTCTGATTTGTTCTCCTTCGATTCTCTACTGGAATCTCTATTAAAATTGACCACAGGTCTTGCTCTTTTGCCTCACAGTTTTCTGCACTCTGACCGCTGTCTTTTCCTCAATAGGAAAGATATGCTTTCAGGGTTCGGGGTTTCCTGATCCCCGATGTCAAGATTTTTTTGTTCTCTTGAATCCCCGATCTCCGATTTACCGATTTCCTGATATGGTTTTTTCCTTTCGGGAAATTTCCCGAATGCTTTGATCTCCTCCATGCGTCCTCCTATGATGGATGGTCCTGATCTCTTCTCGCAATTTTGCGACTTCAAATCCCGAAGTGTCCTGGCATCTTGTCCTCGGAACTCTCGAAGTGCCAATGGACTCCCGATCTCCACCACGTGTCCCAACCGATAGACGGTCCTGATTCAATCTCGGGATTTCGCAACTTGCGATGCCTCAGTGACACAATTTCTCTGTCAACTCAAAACCCCGATGGCCGACGGGTTCTCGATTTCCACCACGTGTCTCAATAGATGGACCGCCCAAATTGATTCTGGGATTTTCACCATGGAGTTTCCCGATCTCCTGTCATCATGATTCCCGATTCCACGAACGCCAAAATCTCAATGGCCACGCCTCTCGTCGGGACTTTTCTCCTTTGCTTACAAGGGTTTAAACCTAGAGCAACTTCTGTCTGATCCAACAGCTGACGGGGTTTCCGCACTTCTTGATGAAGTGTCTCCACCGTCCATTCCACCGATCTTCTACGCACACCCCAGAGGTTAAAATCCATGCATCTTCACCCGATCCAACAGTCACGATCTCCTCTTCTATGTTCTCCTCCTACTCTCTCCTGGACATGAAATCTTCAATGGTCCAAATCTCCTTCCCAGTATGATCAGACGTCTGCTATGCCTTCCCTTGAGCTTCAGCGCTTTCTTCCGGAACTTGGAAGAATCTCCAATTTCTCAAAGACCTCCACCATTTCTTTTTTTCTCCTCTACAAACTCCTTTACTTTGAGTTCTTCCATGCGTATATGAAAATGATGTCCCTCTAGAGTTTTGGGAATTCTGAACTCTCCAAAGAGTTCTTCGACCTCTACGTTCCTTGCAGCTATAGCTTCGTGCGTTGAAAGTACTACTCTTCCTAAGATTATCCTTGAATCCCCAAGGGATTCTTCAACTTCTACACCTCTACAGAGTCTTCACACACACAAAGTGCTATCTCTCCTGAGCTTCTCAAACACTCAGATCTCTAAGGAATATAAATCCTTCTTCCTTTCTCCTGCAGATGGAGAATTTGGGATACCCTCCTGACTATCCTTTGCTCAAGAAACCTCTTGCTGAGTTTTTCAGGGTGTTGAGCAACCCTGTGAAGATCCCTAAATGGACTCTTCCTTCAAATTCCAGAACTCGACAAAGTTCTCTTCTTCTCTATGCCAACCTACACACTGTCTCAATGCCTCCTGGTAGAGTTTCTTCTCACAGAACATCCAATAGTTTTGTACTCTTATGTACACCTATGCACCTGCTCAATGCCCACTTGGTACAGCTCTCAGAATTCTCAATGATTCTGGTTCTCCTTGAACTCACAACAATGTTCTTCTAAATGCATCCCTATACATATGCTCAATGCCCACTTGGAAGATCTCTACATAACTCAGAGATTCTGTCTACAACTATGTTTCTATATACAGCCTTACCTCCAAGGTATTCAACAACCTTGAGGTCTTCCTCTGAGTTGATGATTCCAGTTCCTGTGCCCACCTGGAACGTCTTTGTCTGAATCCGCAGAGTTCAGAAGTGCTTATGTGCACTAGTATTCAGAGACCGCAGTACTCTATCATGCCCTCCTCGCATGAGACCACAAAGAACTCAAGTCCGAAATCAAAACAACCTGCAAATTCCTAGCATACATCTACAACATGAATTCACAGCATAAAATAGAACAGACCAAGACATCCACATAACACAGAAATACATGCAGGAAAAACTGCTTCTGTTTGTATAAATAAAAATGCCTCTTTACAAAGGTATTCCTGAGCATAGACTGTAATAAGGTCTCGGCTCTTTCTCTTCTGCTCTCTCCTCGCAGATTCTCTTCTCTTCTATTTTCGCTCTTTGTTCGCTCTTACCAAAATGAGATACTGATCTCTTTTTCCAGAGGGGGCTCTTCGAGCTCTTCCCTCCAATCTACGTACCCTATTCAATTACATTGAATGGGTTGTCTAGTCCACAATCCATATCTAGATCTCATCCTTACAAACATTAAAGGCCTACCTACTCTAATGCCAGCACAAAGGCACAGCTCCATGGCTCAACAGCCTACAACATTAATTACATTCAAATTTAAAATTGAAGATGAGGGATGCGCCTCTCTTCATCCTTGAATGCATGCGCTGACGTGGCTAGTTGGCTGGCTGGTTGGTTGATGTGGAGAGATGCTCTTGCATCAATATGCTCCAAATGTGGAAGATGTATGGATGACTGTTGTCGGACTACAAAAAAAGACAAAAAAAAATGCTGCAACTGCTGCATGCATTCGCAAACTCACCCTGGGAGCTCTGGTGGTTAGAATGGTACAAAATCTGCCTCTGAGGGGTCGCCCTAGTTCCTACACAAATTGCCTTGCCTAAGCATGACTAAATCTGCTCTGTCGGACTCCACACAAACCTCGGACGGATTTGTTGCTAAGTTCATCTGAATTGTTGTTGTAAGGGGTCACTCTGATGGTTTTTGCCATCAAAATAGGTCAGAAACTGTCTCAATGGAAGCGCCCTGCCTCCTACTAATCTCTACTGGAAGGAATCTGAGTATGTCAGAGAGATTAGGCAGATGTGACCTACTCCAGTGATGAAAACCCTCTAATCCTCAACGCTACAACTCAACAATGCGTTGGATACATACGCAAGCTCTGGATGGCTCTGTGGGCCTACTTTGAAATGCAATATAAGATCTGGATGATCTCCTCAGCAGACTAGGGAGTGTCTTTCAACTTTGAACCCTCTCACCATGAGTGGTTTCGTCCAGAACACCACCAAAAAATCCATTGAAGTCGCCTGACCTCCTCTGAGCTCTTATTTCCAAATATATATATCCATGATGAGCAATTAGGTTAGATTTCATCTTTAATACCTCCGATGACCTAATTTTTATTTAACCCTAGATGAGAGTTGTACTTTACCCCAAGTCATATTAGGGTTTTCTCTTTAAGCCTTTTCGACCCCCTTTTCCATCTAATTCTTTGTTGTCTTGGGATAAGTGGATTTTCCTAAGTTTGGTTCGAATATCCTCCTTATTTCTCCTCTTTCCCTAATGGTAAACTGACTATAGCCTACAGGAAAGTATAGACTACTCAATGACCTCTGTCTAGGCTATTTAGGAGGATGGGGACATCACAATCTCCCCTTCCCAAAATTTCTTTTCCTCAAGCAATATCAAATCTAGGTGTTGTAGAATCTGCTCCCCTTCCCAAGTGGCATCCTCCACAGGGAGCCCTCTCCATCGGATCAAGCACTCTCTGATGACGCTGCTCCTCATTCACCTCTCCCTATGCTCTAGTACCTCCTATGGCACTAGCTCCAACTACCCTTCCTCATCCAAGGGTGGAAAATCTTCAGAAATGGACACCTGTTGTCCCACTATCTTTTTCAGGCATGATACATGGAATAAGTTATGAATCCTTCTACCCACTGCCAGCTCCAACTCATAAGCCACCTCTCCCACTCTCCTAGTGATCCTGTATGGCCTATAGAACATGAGCTTCAACTTATTTGCACCACTCCTCTTCAAGGAGGATTGTTTGTATGGTTGCAGTCTCAAGAAGACCAAGTCCCCTACCTCGAAATTACGCTCAATCCTCTTCCTATCTGCATACATCTTCTGCTAGTTCTGTGTTTCTTGTAGATTCTCTTTAACTGATTTGAAAGTCCGTTGACTCTCCTCGATCCAATCCTTGGCCCCGCGGACCTTGTTGTCTCCAAACACTGTCTCAAAGAATGAAGGTGCGTCATACCCATATAGTGCTCTGAAGGGTGACATCCTGATCAACATATGATATGTCATGTTGTAACAATGTTCCCCCATGTGTAGCCATCTAACCCAAGTGCGTTTCTTCCCTCCCACATAGTTCCTCAAATACCCTTCCACCCACTTGTTGAAAATCTCTGTCTTCCCATCTGTCTATGGATGATAGCTAGTACTCGTGGCCAACTCTGTACCTGTCAATCGGAAGAGATCCTGCCAAAATGCATTGATGAAGCACCCATCCCTGTCACTAACTATCTGTTTTGGTAGCCCATGCAACCTAAAGATCTCTCTAAAAAACAACTCAGCTACCTGTATAGCTTTATAATCCGAGGGAATGGCAAAGAAATGTGCAAACTTGGTCAATCTGTCGACCACTACGAATATATAGTATTTTCCTTGCACGCGAGGAAGACCTGTAATGAAGTCCATAGATATGTTCTCCCACTTTTGCTCTTGAATGGGTAGAGGTTGAAGTAATCCTGTCGGGTGAGTCTGCTCAGACTTGTTCTACTGACAAGTTGTACACTCCCTAATATGTTTTAGGACGTCATCCTTGAGACCCTTCCATGAGAATCTCTCTTTGATCTGTTTATAGGTCTTGAAGTACCCCTGGTGTCCAGCTATAGGGGAATCATGGCAGACCCTCAGAACCTGTGATTTTATTTTGGACTCAGGAACCAAATATATCCAATCTTTATAAAAGATCACATCATCAAGAACTCTGTACCTGTCATCCACTACCTGTCCATCCATAGGCAAACTTGTTTTTGGAATACTCAACCAACAAGTGTTCCTTCCAATCTGTACATATGTCCATCATAGAGCATCATGTTGGCCTCCTGGATAGGGCATCTGCCACGACATTCCTTTTACCTTTGACATAATCTATATCGAAGTCGTACACTTGGATCTTTGAGACCCACTTTTGTTGCCTCTCACTGAGGTCCTTCTGATCTAGGAAATACTTAAGACTGTTGTGATCAGTCTTCACTATAAACCTATTGCCTACCAGGTACTGTCTGAATTTGGCTAAGGCATGCATGATAGCCAACATTTCCTTCTCATAAATGGGGTAAATCCTTTTGGCTTCACTGAGTTTCCTTCTCTCAAATACAATGGGATGCCCCCCCTGCATAAACACTACCCCAATGCCAACCCCTGATGCATCGCACTCTAATACAAAGGGTCTCGAAAAATCTAGAAGGGCTATAACAAGACATGTGCTCATTACCTCCTTCATTTTCTCGAATGTCTGTTGTGCCTCATTTGTCCACTGAAATGCACCTTTATTTGTTAGATTGGTGAGTGGTTCCCCCAGTTGTGAAAATCCTCTGACGAAGTGCCTGTAGTAGTTGCATATCCCAAATAATCCTCTCAGCTCTGTGAGGTTCTTGGGTGTTGGCCAATCTAGAATGGCCGTGATCTTCTCCTGGTGTACCTGCACTCCCTGCTCACTGATGATGTGCCCCAAGTACAACAACTCCCTCATCCCAAACTCACACTTATATTCTTTGGCACAAAGTGACTGTGACTGCATGATGCCTAGGACCTCCTCTAAGTGTGTCAAATGCTCCGCCCACATCCTTCTATAAATCAAGATGTCGTCAAAGAACACCAAAAGGTATTTCCTCAGCTGTCTCGTGAAGATGTGATTCATGCATGACTGAAATATGGGTGGTGCATTGGTCAACCCAAACGGCATGAGCATAAACTCAAAGTGCCCAAAGTGACACCTCAACATTGTCTTTTCCACATCCTGCTCTCTGATAGCAATTTGATGGTATCCTAACCAAAGATCAATCTTTGTGAAGAACACCGCACCATGCAACTCATCCATGAGCTCATCAATCCGTGGAATCGGGTACCTGTTTTTAATCGTCTTTTTTATTAAGTGCCCTGTAATCAATGTGCATCCTCCATGTGCCATCTTTCTTTAGTACCAGCACTACTGAAGAAGCAAAAGGGCTTGAACTCGGCCTGATATGCCCCATCTCGAGAAGCTCTTTGATGGTCTTCTTTATCTCATCTTTAAATCTCCTGGGGTGTCTGTATGGTGTTTTGATCATTGGTGCAGTCCCTACCTCCAGCTCAATGGAGTGCTCAAATCCCCTGTCTGGGCGCCTCCTTGGTGGAATCAGCCCAAACACTGTCTCAAACTTCCCCAACATTTATTTGATCTGTGGGTGATACTGCTCTCTTCCCCTGGCATCTCTCCTAGTGGTAATCAAACACTCGATCACATATGCTACATCCCCATGAAGGAATATCTGCTCCATCCTCTTGGCTGACACCACCCTGGGTGCTCCTGTCAGCATGCCCCTCAGTACTAATCTGGACCCATCTCTGCCTCTGAAGCTCATAGTCAAGGCCTGGTAGTTAAACCCTATCTCTCTAAGTGTATAGAGCCACTGTACTCCTGACACTGCATCTATGTCTGAGAGATCTACCACATAGAATGTGTATGTCATGGTATAGTTACCTAGTCAAACCTACAAGTGAGGAATCCTATCTAGGCATGTCATAGTGTATCCATCTTCCATGGCTACTTTGAATCCCTCGAACTCCTCTGTGCGCAATCCTCGGCGGGCCACCAATGAAGAATCTATGAAGTTATGGGTTGCCCCACCATCTACCAAAACTGTGATGCATTGTCCCTATATGAGGCCCTTAATCTTGATAGTGTTGAACCTTGGTATGCCTGAAAGGGTAGAAATAGTGCCCCCTTTGGCCTCTCTATGAGGTTTTATCCCCCCTGGTGGTTTAACCTCTTCCTTCTGTGGAGGATTCTTCTTGGGTGGCTCTGGCTCCTATACTGACTCACCTCCTGAACTGGTCTTTGTACCTGTACTATGTTCCTCTGCCTCCTCCTCCTTGTCACTGTCGGATTCCACCTCAATGTAGTGGATTTGAACCTTTCCCATGCACCTATTCCCTGGGACCCAAGGATCTCTGCACGAGAAGAATAGCTTCTTCCTCATGAGCTCTCTCTTGGTCTCATCATCTAATCTCTCTCTACCCCTCCAATCCTTCTGTGGTGGTCTCTGGTCTTTGTCTCTGTCTTTCTGTGGTACGAAAGGTTTAGAGAATTTGGACTTCTGCACTGACTCACCCATGTCTCTGGTACGAATTATGGAATCTTGAAGGGTGTGGGGTTTAAAGGATTTTACCCAGCCTCTCACTGGCTCTGTTAACCCCTCTATGAAGAGCATCAACAATCTCTACTCGGAGATATCTGTCACTGCTACTGCCTTCCACTAGAACTCTGCTATGAATGCCTCTGTGGAGCCTTTCTGTCTCAACTGAGTCAAGTCTTTTAACTGGATCTTAGGATCTCTCCTGTCAAATCTCTCCATCAACCTCTCGGTAAACTCCAGGTAGGAAGTGATACGGCTGTGGCCCAGTGTGACCAAACCATGGTACCACTAGTCATGAGCTTTTCCCTCTAGATGGAGAGTGGCGAAATAGATCGCCTCTGCCTCGGTCATCTCGTTAAGCTTGAAATAAGTGTCAAGTTTCTAGACCCATGCATGTGCCAAGCATCTGGTAGATCCATCGAAGGAAGGAATAGTGATTTTCCCAACCTTTCGAAGGAAGTCCACATTCTACCCCCGTGTATTACCCCTTTGCTCATACCGGGGCCTGTTATGATACATGATCGTATAGTAGTCTATCAGTGTCATATCCTCATGGAACTCCGGCCATAGTGCCATGTAGTCCCTCTAATACTCTGCAAATGGATCCCGCGGTCCTGTCTGCCCCTGTCCTATCGGTACTTTCTGAACATCACCCTGGAACTGTGGGTAGAGTGGTCTGGGAATCCTTCCCGATGTAATGTAGGTGCGAGTAGGTGACTTTAGTCCACTCAACCCTGTGGGGTTTCCGCTAGACCCACTGGCTCCTCCTCCGCTAGTTGCACCTGTAGTGCCCATGCTGCTCTGTATCAACTGGGTGCTAATGGCCATCTATGCTATGGCCTGCATCATCTCCCTCTGCCCCCTGGAAAGGTCATTCAGGATGGCCTTAGTGCTATCCTAGGGAATCTCAACATTCTTCCCCCGATAATGTAGGTTTTCTGCTCTATCTCCCATCTTCTCCTCTATCTCTGCCTCTGTCTCATAGCCGATGGGAATCTGGTCCTGGTGATATGACTCTGGCTCTAACACTACCCTCCTGTGTCGGTCTCTCCTGTTCTTGTGATTACCTCTACGATGTTGTACGTACTCGTCTCCTATGTGGCCTCGGTCCTCTGGATTCTCCTCTCCTAAACCTCTAATCATAAGGCTATGATGCCTTCTTCATAGGCTGGTAGGATGGAAGCTCTGATACCACAAAAATATCCCTGAGTATGGATCTATCTCTGGATGTTGTCCTTAGGGTCTGCGCAACTATGTTTGTTGTTGTAATTATGGTGTGTTTTCAATGTAGGGTTTCTGACTGATGTTTATGTATAATATGGAACCATATAAACATGCACAATGATCAGATAATAGGAGCCTTAGCTCTTCTTTTATTAACCGAAAGTAATGGCAGAATAATGAAATGAGGAAATGACAACAACTCTTCAGTGGATCTTTATAGGTCAGATCGGCACTGGAATACACACATCAATATATGCTAATAACTTAAATAAATAAGCAAGGAACCTAATCTAGATGATATGCTCCAAATGTGGAAGATGTCTGGATGACTGCTATCGGACTACAAAAAAAGACACAAAAAAACGCTACAACTGCTGCATGCACTGGAAAACTCTTCCTGGGAGCTCTCGTGGTCATAATGGCGTGAAATCTGTCTCTGAGGGGTCACCCTAGCGCCTGCACAAATCACCCTTCCTGAGCACGACTGAATCTGCTCTGTCGGACTCCACACAAACCCCAGACAGATCTGTTGCTAAGTGAGCCTGAACTACTATTGTAGGGGGTTGCTCTGATGGTTTCTATCATTAGAATAGGTCAAAAACTATCTCAATGGAAGCGCCGTGCCTCCTACTCATCTCTACTAGAAGGAATCTAAGTATGTTGGAGAGATTAGGTAGATGCGACCTATTCCAGTGATGAAAACCCTCCAATCCTCAGCTCTGCAACTCAATAATGCACTGGATACATACACAAGCTCTGGATGGCTTTGTGGGCCTACTCTAAAATGAAACAGAATATCTGGATGATCTCCTCGGCAGACTAGGGAGTGCCTTTCAACTCCGAACCCTGTCACCGTGAGTGGTTTCGTCCAGAACACCACCAAACAATCCAATGAAGTCGCTTGACCTCCTCTGGGCTCTGATTTCCAAATCTATATATCCATGATGAGCAATTAGGTTAGATTTCATCTTTAATACCTCCGATGACCTAATTGTGATTTAACCCCAGCTCAGAGTTGCGCTTTACCCCAAGTTGTATTAGGGTTTTCTCTTTAAGCCTTTTTTACCCCCTTTTCCATCTAATTCTTCATTGTCTTAGGATAAGTGGATTTTTCTAAGTTTGGGTCGAATATCCTCCTTATTTTTCCTCTTTCCCTAATGGTAAACTAACTATAGCCTACGGGAAAGTATAGACTACTTAGTGACCTCTGTCGAGGCTATTCAAGAGGATGGGGACATCACATCGGAACACTACATCAACTGGGCCTGGATCATACCCTATATCATCCAATCCTAAAAGACATTCATGTATGTCAACTGTAGAAATATCTCCAATCAAGTATGGTTGTACTTGTGTATAAATCCGTCGATAATAATATTGCAATAAATTGGCTTCCAAATGCCAACGCCAATTCCCTAACCATTCAAAATGAAAATGTTTCCACTTTCTCTTATGACACCTTACTCAGAGGTGATTTGTCTTCCCACAAAATATGCATGGGTGAAGATCAAAACAGTTTGACTTATCATGGCCAAACTGGTGACAATGTTTGCATTGTATGGGTTCTTTATTTGACCAATTATCATGATCATACAAATCTGGAACATATGTAGCAACATCATCATCAACAATATCTTGTACCTGTTCCTTACCAATATCATCAAGCTTTGTCTTCTTATCATCGTTAAAAAGACCTCCACTCGCAAAGCAAATAGGTTTGCTATAATTAGGAATATGAAAAAAGTTGTCAACATCCTTTTCATATCCTAGTCCATATCGATTTCATTTAAAGCATAATTCTTCCCATGGTCGAACAATTCTAATTTTTTTGCCACATTTATCTGCAACTTTTTTTGACATAGGGACTTCATCCAACTCATCTTTATTTTTATGAATGTCATCACTAGTCAACTGAGCATCTTCATTATTTTCATTCTTGATGTCATTTTGTTTGTTGAAATCACATTGTTGGTGTCTAAGGAGATTTAACTCATCAGATAACATTTTGTTTTGAAGTTTGAACATATCAATTTTCTTGTGCATTATTTGTAAACTAGTAATCATTGTACTGAGAGTGCACTTGTTTATTGCAATTGTAGATTCCATAGTTGACTTAATTAATGTGTGCAATATTGTAAATGTTTCTTCAATTCTTTCCATTATGCAAAATATGGAAGATCCTCTTCTGTATGCCAAAGTTGTAACCAAATTGAATTGTCCATCAATTATTAGATTGTTTGTATATTTGTAGTCTTTTTTTTTTGTATGAGCAGTCGTTGCATGAATGTCAAAAACTACAGGATAACCACTGACTTAGACGCACACAAAGATCCTAAGACCCCCTTATTCAATTTCAGGTAGGTCTAAAATGACTTATAAATTCCAAAAACTCCTTATAACACCTTTACAAACACTCTTTAACACGCGTATAACTTCATGTACATTTAATTAGAACGGAGAAAACTCCTCCAGACAAATTTTCAATCTTATAACTCCCATATAATTCCTTAAAATATATTATATCACCTTTTTTTTTTATAAAAAAATATGCTTATCATCCATGATAAAAGTGAGTTTAAAAAATATTAAAAAAATGCATCCCTTTTACTTCAATCTACAATTCTAGATTAAAGCCACTCTTCTATGCAGGTCGAGAGGAGGCATAGTCAAGGAATAGATAGCACAATACTTCACCCATTTCACGGATTGGACAAATCTAGGTCGAAAAAACAAATCGAGGTGCCCCTTCTCCACAAATCACAGGTCAAAGTTGTTGCAAGTTGATTTGATTTCAACATTGCAAATATCTCCAGATCAGATTCTATCCTTCATGCTGGCAGGTCAAACCAACACCATAAAAAACAGATTGCAGTGCTCAAATACATAGTCAAATAAATGGTAGAAAGACTGTTATCACTCCATTTCCAATCAAAGAACTAAACTCTAGGACTGTTTTCAAGAACAAGATTTAAATTTTACTCAGAATTCTCCAGTGGATATCTGACTTCTATATCCCCACGACTCTGATGAGCTCATAAAATAGAGATTTTAACAGTTTAATATAAATAATCCGAAAATAATGAAAATGGTACCTTTACCATACAGCCTCCACTAGCGTTCAATCTCCAGTGAGAGTATCTTTCATGGGCCACTGATCTCTTTGGATGAAACCGTGGCTCTCCTTTGAACGAAGCGAATTTATGTCCACGATTCTCATGGCTTTGATCGCTAGGGTTTTACTTTGCCTCTCCTTTTCCTTCAATCGACAACCTTCACTTGTCAATCACTTCTTCCCGTGCGATTGATATGATCCATGCCAATTTTTACGGTTGTGTGGAATGATTTTGTCCAAGACTTAAATTATAAAGGTGACGAGAATCTTTCCAGTTCCCGTTATGGAATGACCAATCATCGCACGACCTGTCATTGTTGGTTCCAAT
>SNQJ01S0057279.1:33728-64605 GCA_010110895.2 Picea sitchensis
GGATAAGGATTATGAATATTTTCTTTTAAAAAATTACATTGACATCTGGACACAACAGCTTATAATCTAAGCATAGGAATCCAAAATTCATATGAACTTATCTATTTCTTTCCAAAAGACAAGTCATGAGAGAAATTGGTTTGGGCAAGCACAAAAAGGCAACAGAAATATGTATATATTATATGTTCCATGGAATGAAAATTTTAAGAGTGGATATCTAGTTGAGGGGAAACAAGACTAACAAGATACAATTGCTCATGAAAAATAATCATTCAACAGAATGTTGAGTTTGCCTAAATACTTGCCACAAAATACAAGTTTCTTACCACAGGAACAGTCGGGTATAAGCGCAAGGTCTCTGATAAAGCTGCATGAAGATAGTGCATTTCGTCCAATACTTTATGAGTCACGCTTTCAGCAAACATGGTCAAAGATTCTTCCATGTACACACATTCATTCATCTTGACCATGTCATTAATTTCTTGAAGAATCCTTTTTTCAATATCTGGGTTCTTGCAAAGCAAATGAAGGAACCAAGAAAGGGTAACTACAGTTGTGTCCCGGCCAGCTACCATGAAATTCAAAACAATATCTCGTAGATACTTGTCAGAGTCATTCTCTGGAATTTTCTCAGTTGATGCAAAAAACCGAGACAGTATGTATGGTTTTACCTGTAAATATTTTTTAAGCCAGAGACACAGAAACAATGTCATGAGTACCAGCACTAGCAGACAGTGAAAATGTGAAAAGGGAGAATCAAACATTTGCTTGTGAGATATGTTCCAAATCAAGACTAGAGCTGGGAGGGCTATTCTCTTACATAATTATTTTGCGCACTGATCTCACGTCTTCTTCTCTGAATGACCTTGTAGACAAAATCATCCACCCTTTTGATGATTTCCTTCATGGTGGCCTCGGACCAGATATTGAAGTATCTTTTCAATTTCCAAGTAATGTCAAAATAACGACCAGATGTTGAAGTATCTTTTGAATTTCCAAGTAATGTCAAAATAACGCCACAATAGCATGGTATTTGCAGCATCAAAAGCCTTTGCAAAAGATGCCTCTACTCCAGAGTTGGTATTTGTAAAGTTGTTCACCTCGATCCCAAAGGCCACTTTGGGATCGAATCCATTGTTGACCTCAGTAAGAGACCCTATTGACATTCATCCAGAGTATCGATACTGTCAAATGTTAACATGATTTTTCACTCTGCTATCTTGATATACACTCTGAGTGGGTCTAATGGTTAAGAACACGTGTTTCCTATTAAGAGGTCACAAGTTCAAATTCAAAGGGAGGTAGGGTATGTATACCTCCATAGACTTTACCAGTCAAATCGTTGGGTGGAGGGGGGTCCCTTGTCCCACAAACAAGGGGATCTCATACACCAATTTGGTGTGGCTTGATCATGACCTTAAAAAAAGATTATTATTATTATTATTATTATTAAAATCCACTAAAACCTAACACATCAAAATTTTAAGCTCCTAACCAAAATTAAGTCAATTTCACTAACTTGTTATTAGTATTACATTTCAGTTTTCTATTCAAAATGACAATTACTTTGCTGTTATATCTGTTCATAATGTCAAATGCAACATTATTTTTCACTCTACTATCTTGCTATATAGTATTTGTTAGTATTAAAATCCACCTTTTTAGTATTAAAACCTAACCCATCAAAATTTTAAGCTCCTCACCAAAATTAGGCCAACTTCACTAACTTGTTATTAGTATTAAAGTTCAACTTTCTATTCAAAATGTCAATTACTTTATTGTTATATTCAAAACAAAAATTATCAATTGAATGTAGTTTGGATGGTTGTAAGAAATGATTGTTATCCTCCCCACCCTAGTTCAATTCCCACAATGACATGAATATATAAAAGGAAAAATGCCAAAACAAAAATTTAATTTCAGCACTCACAACTACCAAGATGAAAACATTATCTATACAACTTTTTGTGTGTAATTGGTGTACAATGTCTCCTCATCTAAAGTTTAATAGTGTTGAGTGCATCATTTTCTATGTTGGAAGCTCGTCCATGTGTAGATTTCATGTGTTGTGGATCAGGTTTGACCATTTGGAAGTAAAACATCTTATTTAGGAAAAATGCCAAAACAAAAATTTAATTTCAGCACTCACAACTACCAAGATGAAAACATTATCTATACAACTTTTTGTGTGTAATTGGTGTACAATGTCTCCTCATCTAAAATTTAATATTGTTGAGTGCATCATTTTCTATGTTGGAAGCTCGTCCATGTGTGGATTTCATGTGTTGTGGATCAGGTTTGACCATTTGGAAGTAAAACATCTTATTTAGCATTAAGAAGCGCAGCACGGATCCGATGTGGACAGTCAAAATTCCTTAGGGAGATTCATTTTCAGAAATAATTTATTTTTATGGAGATTTTTTTTTTTTATGAATTATGCAAGTTTGATATGATAGTTAAGCATGTGTTTTCCATATTTGTTCTTTTTATTCTTTTACCTATTTATATTTTGTTAAAAAATCTAATCATAGTTCGTTAGTTTACCTAATTGTTATACAGTTACATGACAGTTATGGTATGGTGTATTTTTGTATTATATATGTACGTCTATATACATGATTATTTGTTCATTGATGATTATAGAGGATGTATTTTCTGTCACTATTTTATTTATATCTATTTATCTCTGTTCATCATGGTTTCTTGATTGCTTCCGTTATTTCTATTATATTTCTGCATTTTTCTTCATTATGAATCTAACAATGGTATCAGAACATGATATTGATCTTATGGGTCTAGTAGTTTATCAGCGCATTATAGTTCTTAGTGACTAGTAGCACCATGGTAGTTTTCCATGGGAGAGACTAAAGGCATGCACCGTAGGCCTGAGTATGCAAAGTGAAGCCTACCTGAAAAGTCAAGTTTGTATTCCCTGGCTATGGTTCGATTTACTCTTTCCACTGTGGAGCTCACATTATCGAGCCATGTCTCATTCTAAACCAAACTCTTCTCCGAGTTTAGGGGATCTTTAAGAAGTGGCTCGGGGATTTCGAACCTACGACTGAGACGACGGGCATCCAAAATGTCACGGAAGGTCCCGATATGAAAGCTCCAGGCCAACAAAACTTTGACAAAAAGAGACGTAAAAAAATGTTCTGAGGCACGGTATTGCTAGATTGTTCCCAATTTAGAAAGTGGTATTGGAACCAACAATGACAGGTCGTGCGATGATTGGTCATTCCATAACGGGGGATCTTTAAGAAGTGGCTCGGGGATTTCGAACCTACGACTGAGACGACGGGCATCCAAAATGTCACGGAAGGTCCCGATATGAAAGCTCCAGGCCAACAAAACTATGACAAAAAGAGACGTAAAAAAATGTTCTGAGGCACGGTATTGCTAGATTGTTCCCAATTTAGAAAGTGGTATTGGAACCAACAATGACAGGTCGTGCGATGATTGGTCATTCCATAACGAGAACTGGAAAGATTCTCGTCACCTTTATAATTTAAGTCTTGGACAAAATCATTCCATACAACCGTAAAAATTGGCATGGATCATATCAATCGCACGGGAAGAAGTGATTGACAAGTGAAGGTTGTCGATTGAAGGAAAAGGAGAGGCAAAGTAAAACCCTAGCGATCAAAGCCATGAGAATCGTGGACATAAATTCGCTTCGTTCAAAGGAGAGCCACGGTTTCATCCAAAGAGATCAGTGGCCCATGAAAGATACTCTCACTGGAGATTGAACGCTAGTGGAGGCTGTATGGTAAAGGTACCATTTTCATTATTTTCGGATTATTTATATTAAACTGTTAAAATCTCTATTTTATGAGCTCATCAGAGTCGTGGGGATATAGAAGTCAGATATCCACTGGAGAATTCTGAGTAAAATTTAAATCTTGTTCTTGAAAACAGTCCTAGAGTTTAGTTCTTTGATTGGAAATGGAGTGATAACAGTCTTTCTACCATTTATTTGATCATGTATTTGAGCACGTAAATCTATGGTGTTGGTTTGACCTGCCAGCATGAAGGATAGAATCCGATATGGAGATATTTGCAATGTTGAAATCAAATCAACTTGCAACAACTTTGACCTGTGATTTGTGGAGAAGGGGCACCTCGATTTGTTTTTTCGACCTAGATTTGTCCAATCCGTGAAATGGGTGAAGTATTGTGCTATCTATTCCTTGACTATGCCTCCTCTCGACCTGCATAGAAGAGTGGCTTTAATCTAGAATTGTAGATTGAAGTAAAAGGGATGCATTTTTTAATATTTTTAAACTCACTTTTATCATGGATGATAAGCATATTTTTTTATAAAAAAAGGTGATATAATATATTTTAAGGAATTATATGAGCAGATTGAAAATTTATTCTATGTTTTCTCCTTCTAATTAAATGTACATGAAGTTATAATGCTGTTAAAGAGGGTTTGTAAAGGTGTTATAAGGAGTTTTGGAAGTTATAAGAAGTCCTCTTTGACCCACCCGAAATTAAATAAAGGGGTCTTAGGATCTTTGCATGCCTAAGTCGCTGGTTATCCCAGAAGTTTTTGACATTCATAAATCTAATCACAAAAAAAAAAAAAAAAAGACTACAAGTATACAAACAATCTAATAATATTGATGGACAATCCAATTTGTTACAACTTTGGCATACGTAAGAGGATCTTCCATATTTTGCATAATGGAAAGAATTGAAGAAACATTTACAATATTGCACACATTAATTAAGTCAACTAAGGAATCTACAATTGCACAAACAAGTGCACTCTCAGTACAATGATTATTTGTTTACAAATAATGCACAAGAAAATTGATATGTTCAAACCTCAAAACAAAATGTTATCTGATGAGATAAATCTCCTTAGACACCAACAATGTGATTTCTGCAAACAAACATTACATCAAGGATGAAAATAATGAAGATGCTCGGTTGACTAGTGATGACATTCATAAAAATAAAGATGAGTTGGATGAAGTCCCTATGTCAAAAAGTTATGTATAAATGTGGAAGAAAGTAAGAATTGTTCAATTATGGAAGAATTATGCTTTAAATGAAATCGATATGGACTAGGATATGAAAAGAATGTTGAAAACCTTTTTCATATTCCTAATTATAAAAAACCTATTTTGCTGCGAAGTGGAGGTTTTTTTAACGATGATAAGAAGACAAAGCTTGAAGATATTGGTAAGGAATAAGTACAAGATATTGTTGATGATGATGTTGCTTATTATGTTCCAGATTTGTATGATCATGATAATTGGTCAAATAAAGAACCCATACAATGCAAAAACTATCACCAGTTTGGCCATGAAAAGTCAAACTGTTTTGATCTTCACCCATGCATATTTTTTAGGAAGACAAATCAGCTCTCCTCGAAAAGGTGTCATAAGAGAAAGTGGAAACATTTTCATTTTGAATGGTTAGGGAATTGGCGCTGGCATTTGGAAGCCAATTTATTGCAATATTATTATCGACGGATTTATACACAAGTACAACCATTTGATCGAGATATTTCTACAGTTGACATACATGAATGTCTTTTAGGATTGGATGATATAGGGCATGATCCGTGCCCAGCTGATGTAGTGTTCCAAGGATGTCCATCCTGGAATAGCCCTCGGCTGAGGTCACTAAGTATTCATAATTTCTCCCAGGGCTATAGTTAGTTTTACCATTAGGCAGGAGAGATAAGGAGGATATTCGACCCAAACTTAGAAAAATCCACTTATCCTAAGACAATGAAGAATTAGATGGAAAAGGGAGTCGAAAAGGCTTAAAGCGAAAACCCTAATACGACTTGGGGTAAAGCACAACTCGAAATGGGTTAAAAATTAGGTCATTGGAGGTATTAAAGATGAAATCTAACCTAATTGCTCATCATGGATATATAGATTTGGAAATCAGATCCGAGAGGAGGTCAAGCGACTTCATTGGATTGTTTGGTGGTGTTCTCGACGAAACCACTCACTATGACAGGGTTCGGAGTTGAAAGGCACTCCCTAGTCTGCCGAGGAGATCATCCAGATATTCTGTTTCATTTTAGAGTAGGCCCACAAAGCCATCCAGAGCTTGTGTATGTATCCAGTGCATTATTGAGCGTGAGTCGAGGATTTGAGGTTTTTCATCACTGGAGTAGGTCGCATCTACCTAATCTCTCCAACATACTTAGATTCCTTCTAGTAGAGATGAGTAGGAGGCACGGCGCTTCCATTGAGATAGTTTCTGACACATTTTGATGGAAAAAACCATCAACACGACCTCCAATAGTAGTTCAGCTCACTGAATGACTGCCCTCGGGTTTGTGTGGAGTCCGGACAGACAGATCTCACCGCGTCGAAGGGTGATTTGTGCAAAGCGCCGCAGGGTGACCCCTCAGAGACGCATTTCTCACGCCATTAAGACCACGAGCTCCCGCGAAGAGTTTTCCAGCAGCTAGCTTGTAATAAGCAAAAGTCTTTTTGTAGTCCGGATACAGCTCATCCGTATTATTATCTTCCACATTTGGAGCATCATCTAGATTAGGCCCTTGCTTATTTTATTTTATTTATTAACATATATTGATGTGTGTATTCTAGTGCCGATCTGACCTATAAAGATCCATTTAAGAGTTGTTGTCATTTCCTCATTTCATTATTCTGCCATTACTTTCGGTTAATAAAAGAAGAGCTAAGGCTCCTATTATCTGATCATTGTGCATGTTTATATGGTTCCATATTATACATTAACATCAGTCAGAAACCCTACATTGAAAACACACCATAATTACAACAACAAACATAGTTGCGCAGACCCTAAGGACAACATCCAGAGATAGATCCACACTAATGGATATTTTTTGTATCAGAGTTTCCATCCTACCAAATTTATGTAAAGAAGGTATCATAGCCTTAAGGATTAGAGGTTTAGAGAGAGAATCCGTGAGGACCGAGGCCACATAGGAGGATTTGCAATGACAACATCGTGAGAGGCAATCAAGAACGTGAGAGACCCACAATGTGATGGTGCAGTGTTAGAGCCGAGTCATATCACGGCACCAGATTCCATCTACGCGAGACAAGAGGGGCAGATAGAGGAGAAGATGGGGAGATGTGAGCGCAAAAACCCACATTACTCCGGGGAAGAAGTTGAGATTCCCTAGGATGTTTACCAAGGCCATCCCGGAATAATCTGTAAGGGAGGATGATGCAGTGCCATAGCATACGGCCATTAGCACCCGGGCCTGATGAGCAAAGATGGGCACCACAGTGCAACCAGCCGGAGGAGGAGCCGTTGGTCGAATGAAACCCCACAGGTTGAGTGGGACTAAAGTCACCACTGGCACCTACATTAAGACCTGGGAAGGATTCCAATTTTACCCACGCCTGCAGATGTTCGTGAAAGTACCGACAGGGATTAAAGGCATAGACCTGATCCATTTGCAGAGTATTAGAGGGACTACATGGCACTATGGCCGGAGTTCCATGAGGATATGACACTGATAGACTACTATACATGATCGTATCATAACAGCCCGCATGAGCAAAGGGTAATACACGGGGTAGAATGTGGACTTCCTCTCGAAGGCTGGAAAAATCACCATTCTTCCTTCGATGGATCTACCCGTGATGTTTGGCACATGCATGGGCTCCAGAAACTTGGACACTTATTTCAAGCTTAACGAGATGACCGAGGCAGAGGCCATCAATTTCGCCACTTCCAGTTCAGAGTGGAAGCTCATGACTAGTGGTACCATGGTCTCAACATCGGGCCACCAGACAATTCCTACCGGAGTTTACCGAGAGTTGATGGAGAGATTTACTGTGAGATCCATGATCCAGCTAAAAGACTGACCTCGGGCCATATTTAAAGGCCCACGAGGCATTCATAGCAGCCTCAAAGGAAGGCGATAAAGGATGTGACATTCCGAGTAGAGATCGGTTGATGCTCTTCATAGAGGGGGTTAACAGAGCTTGAGAGGTCAGTGTGTCCTTTAAACCCCACACCCTTCAAGATTCCATAATTCGTACCAGAGACATGGGTGAGTCATTGCAGAAGTCCAAATTCTCTAAACCTTCGCACTACGGTAAAGACGCAGGACAAAGACCGCAGACCACCACGTATGATTGAGGGGTAGAGAGAGATTAGATGATGAGACCAAGAGAGAGCTCATGAGGAAGAAGCTATTCTTCTCTTGCAGAAACCCTTGGATCCCAGGCCAAAAGTGCATGGGAAAGGTTCAAATCCACTACATTGAGGTGGAAACAAGCAGTGAGGAGGAGGAGGAGCAAGCAGAGGAACATAGCATGCACAAAGACTACCAGGTGAGTCAGTATAGGAGCCAGAGCCACCCAAGAAGAATCCTCCACAGAAGGAAGAGGTTAAACCACCAGGGGGGATAAAACCTCATAGAGAGGCCAAAGGGGGCACTATTTCTACCCTTTCAGGCATACCAAGGTTCAACACTATCAAGATTAAGGGCCTCATATAGGGACAATGCATCACAGTTTTATGACAGGGCAACCCATAACTTCATAGATTCTTCATCAGGTCTACCGAGGATTTGCCACAGGAGTTCGAGGGATTCAAAGTAGCCATGGAAGATGGATACACTATGACATGCCTAGATAGGATTCCTCACTTGTAGGTTTGACTAGGTAACTATACCATGACAAACACATTCTATGTGGTAGATCTCTCAGACATAGATGCAGTGTCAGGAGTACAGTGGCTCTATACACTTAGAGAGATAGGGTTTAACTACCAAACCTTGACTATGAGCTTCGCAGGCGAGATGGTCCAGATTAGCACTGAGGGGCATGTCAATGTGATAACCCAGGGCGGTGTCATCCAAGAGGATGGAGCAGATATTCCTTCATGGGGATGTAGCATATGTGATCGAGTGTTTGATTACCACTAGGAGAGATGCCAAGGGGAGAGAGAAGTATCACCCACAGATCAAATACAAACAATGTTGGGGAAGTTTGAGACAGTGTTTGGGCTGATTCCACCAAGGAGGCGCTTCGTGACAGGATTTGAGCACTCCATTGAGCTAGAGGCAGGGACCGCACAAATGATCAAAACACCATACAGACACCCCAGGAGATTTAAAGATGAGATAAAGAAGACCATCAAAGAGCTTCTCGAGATGGGGCATATCAGGCCGAAGTTCAAGCCCTTTTGCTTCTTCAGTAGAGCTGGTCAAGAAGAAAGACGGGACTATGAGGATGTGCATTGATTGGCTGTGGCACTTAATAAAAGACGACAAGTTCGTGCACCGATTCCACGGATTGGATGAGCCTGCGGATGAGTTGTACAAAGCGGTGTTCTTCACAAAAGATTGATCTTTGGTTAGGATACCATCAAATTGCTATCAGAGAAGGTGATGTGGTTAATGTTGAGGTGTCACTGCACTTTGAGTTTATGTCATGCCGCTTGGGTTGACCCAATGCACCACCCATATTCTGCATGAATCGCATCTCATCGAGACAAATGATGAAATACCTTTTGGTGTTCTTTGACGACATCTTGATTTATAGAAGGATGTGGGCGGAGCATTTGACACACTTAGAGGAGGTCCTAGGCATCATGCAGTCACAGTCACTTTGTGCCAAAGAATATAAGTGTGAGTTTGGGATGAGGGTGTTGTTGTACTTGGGGCACATCATCAACGAACATGGAGTACATGTACACCAGAGAAGATCGGGGCCATTCTAGATTGGCTAACACCCAAGAACCTCAATGTATGAGAGGATTATTTGGGATATGCAACTACTACAAACAATTTCACGAGGATTTCTACAACCTGGGGAACCACTCACCACCCCAACAAATAAAGGTGCATTTCAAAGGACAACGAGGCACAAATGCATATCTACAAAAACAAAGGAGGTAATGAGCTATTATCTGTTTATACCTTCTAGATTTTTCTGAGACCCTTTAGGCTAGGAGTGCCATGCATCGTGGGTTGGTACATTGGGTAGTGTTTATGGGGCATCCCATTGTATTTGAGAGGAGGAAACTCAGTGAAGCCAAAAGGATTTACCCCATTTATGAGAAGGAAATACATGTATCATGCATGCCTGTCAAATTCGCATTAAAGCATTCGGTAGGCAATAGGTTTATAGTGAAGACCGATCACAACAGCCTTAAGTATTTCTTGGAACAAAAGGAATTAAATGAGAGGCAACAAAAGTGGGTCTCAAAGATCCAAGTGTACGACTTCGATATAGATTATGTCAAAGGTAAAAGGAATGTCGTGGCAGATTCCCTATCTAGGAGGCCAACATGATGCTCTATGATGGACATATGTACAGATTGGAAGGAACACTTGTTGGTTGAATATTCCAAAAAAGTCGCTCATGGATGGATGTGCAGTGTGTGGATGACAAAATAGAAATTCTTTGATGATGTGATCTTTATAAAGATTGATATATTTGGCCCTCGAAAGTCCAAAATAAAAATCACAAAGTTCCGAGGGTCTATGATTCCCCTATAGCCGACACCGTGGGTAAATTTCAAGACCTATAGATGGATCAAAGAGAGATTCTCATGGAAGGATCTCAAGGATGATTTATTGAAACACATCTGGGAGTGCACAACTTGTCAAGAGAACAAGTCTAAGAAGACACACCCAGCTAGATTACTTCAACCTCTACCCATTCAAGAGCAAAAGTGGGAGAACATATCTATGGACTTCATCACAAAATTTCCAAAGGTGCAAGGAAGGGAATGTATCTACGTGGTATTGTACATATTGAATGAATATGCACACTTCTTTTCCATACCCAAGGAATACAAGGCCATATATGTAGCATAGCTATTTTTTAGAGAGTTTTTATGGTTGCACGGCTTACCCAGGAAGATAGTCAGTGATAGCGATGGGTGCTTCATCAATGCATTTTGGCAAGATCTCTTCCTAATGGATGTGTACAGAGTTGGCCACGAGTACTAGCTATCATCCATAGACAGATGGAAGACAGAGATTTTCAACAAGTGGTGGAAGGGTATTTGAGGAACCATGTGGGGGGGAAGCAACACGTGACTTGGTTTAGATGGCTACACATGGGGGAACAATGTTACAACATGACATATATCACATATGTTGATCAGATGTCAAATTCTTCTATACTATATGGGTATGATGCACCTTCATTCTTTGAGACAGTGTTTGGAGACAACGAAGGTCCAAGGCCAAGGATTGGATCGAGGAGAGTCAACGGATTCTCAAATCAGTTAAAGAGAATCTACAAGAAACACAGAACTAAAGGTAAGATGCATGCAAGATAGGAAGAGGATTGAGCTGTACTCGAGTAGGGACTTTGGTCTTCGACTGAACTATACAAACAATCCTCCTTGAAGAGGAGTGGTGCAAATAAGTTGAAGCTCATGTTCTATAGGCCATACAGGATCACTAGGAGAGTGGTGAGGTGGCTTATGAGTTGGAGCTGGCAGTGGGTAGAAGGATTCATAACTTATTCCATGTATCATGCCCGAAAGATAGTGGGACAACAGGTGTCCGTTTCTGAGGATTTTCCACCCTGGATGAGGAAGGGCGTCGGAGCTAGTGCCATAGGAGGTACTAGACCAGAGAGAATGAGGAGCAGCCATCGAGAGTGCTTGATCCGATGGGAGGGCTCCCCCGAGTATGCCACTTGGGAAGGGGAGCGTATCTACAACACCCTAGAATGGTATTGCTTTAGGAAAAGAAATTTTGGGAAGGGGAGATTGTGATGTCCCCATCCTCCTAAATAGCCTAGACAGAGGTCATTGAGTAGTCTATACTTTCCCATAGGCTATAGTCAGTTTACCATTAGGGAAAGAGGAGAAATAAGGAGGATATTCGAACCAAACTTAGGAAAATCCACTTATCCCAAGACAACAAAGAATTAGATGGAAAGGGGCCTAAAAGGCTTAAAGAAAAAACCCTAATATGACTTGGGGTAAAGTACAACTCTCATCTAGGGTTAAATAAAAATTAGGTCATCGGAGGTATTAAAGATGAAATCTAACCTAATTGCTCATCATGGATATATATATTTGGAAATAAGAGCTCAGAGGAGGTCAGGCGACTTCAATGGATTTTTTGGTGGTGTTCTGGACGAAACCACTCATGGTGAGAGGGTTCAAAGTTGAAAGACACTCCCTAGTCTGCCGAGGAGATCATCCAGATCTTATATTGCATTTCAAAGTAGGCCCACAGAGCCATCCAGAGCTTTCGTATGTATCCAACGCATTGTTGATTGTGGCACTGAGGATTTGAGGGTTTTCATCACTAGAGTAGGTCACATCCGCCTAATCTCTCTGACATACCAGATTCCTTCCAAAAGATATCAGTAGGAGACATGGCGCTTCCATTGAGATAGTTTCTGACCTATTTTGATGGCAAAAACCATCAGAGTGACCCCTTACAACAACAATTCAGATGAACTTAGCAACAAATCCGTCCGAGGTTTGTGTGGAGTCCGACAGAGCAGATTTAGTCATGCTTAGGCAAGGCAATTTGTGTAGGAACTAGGGCGACCCCTCAGAGGCAGATTTTGTACCATTCTAACCACCGTGAGCCCTGTGGTGAAGTTTATGAATCTAGCATGCAAGATTTTTTTTTGTCTTTTTGTAGTCCTAATAACAAATATCCATACATCTTCCATTTGGAGCATATTGATGCAAGAGCATCTCTCAATGATCAACCAACCAAATGCCCAACCAGCCATCGCCAACAAGATGCATTCAAGGCTGAAGAGAGTCGTAGCCCTCATCTTCAATTTTTAAATTTGAATGTAATTAATGTTGTAGGTCATACTTGCTGGAGTCGTGCCTTTGTGCAGGTATTAGAGTAGGTAGGCCTTAATGTTTGTAAGGATGAGATCTAGATATGGATTGTGGACTAGACAACCCATACAATGAAATTGAATAGGGTAGGCAGATTAGAGGGAAGTGCTCGAAGAGCCCCCTCCGAAAAAAAAGAGATCAGTATCTCATTTTGGTAAGAGCGAACAAAGAGCGAAAATAGAAGAGAAGAGAATCTGCGAGTAGATATGCAGAAGAGAAGGAGCCGAGACCTTATTACATTCCGCACTCAGAACACCTTTGTAAAGAGTAAGCATTTTATTTATACAAATGTACAGTTTTCCCCACCGTATTTCTCTGTTATGGATGTCTTGGTCCGCTCTATTTTATACGCGAATCGGCGTTGTATTACGCATGCTAGGAATTTGCTAGTTTTATTCTCGACTTGAGTTCTTTGCACCTTTAGGAGGGCATGATAGAGTACCGCGTTCTCTTAATACTAGTGCACATAGTTAATTTCCGAATCCCCGACCGTACAAAGATCGCCCAGGGCACAGAACCGAATCATCAACTCGAGGAAGACCCTCAAGGTTGCTGAATACCTTGAGGTAAGGTCAGACATAGAAACATAGTTGTAGACGTAATCTCCGAGCATGGTGAGATCTTCCAAGCGGCATTGAGCATATGTATAGGGATGCATTTAGAAGAACATTGTTGTGAGTTCAAGGAGAACCAATCATTGGAGAATCGGTGATTGCACCAAGTGGGCATTGAGCAAAAAGTATAGGTGTACATAAGAGTACAAAACTATTGGATGTTCTCGTGGAGAAGAAACTCTACCAAAGAGGTAATACATGTGTAGGTTGGCATAGAGAAGAAGAGCAGAACTCTGTCGAGTTCTCGAATTTGAAGGAAGAGTCCATTTAGGGATCTTTCACAGGTTGCCTAACACCCCCAAAAAACTCTGCAAAGAAGAGGTTTCGAGCAAAGGATAGTCGAGGGTATCCCAAATTCCTCCATCCGCAGGAGAAGAAGGATTTATATTCCTTAGAGATCCGGAAAGGTTTGAGAAGCTCAGAGAGATAGCACTTTATGTGCGTGAAGACTCTACATAGGTGCAGAAGTTGGAAGAATCCCTAATCTGCTGATAATCTTAGGAAGAGTAGTACTTTCAACGCACGAAGCTATAGCTGCAAGGAACGCAGAGGTCGAAGAACTTTTTGGAGAGTTCAAAGTTCCCAAAACTCTAGAGGGACATCATTTTCATGTTTACGGGAAGAACCAAAGTAAGGAGAGTTTGTAGAGGAGAAAAAGAAAATGGTGGAGGTCTTTGAGAAATTGGAGATTCTTCCAAGTTCCAGAAGAAAGCGTTGAAACTGAAGGGAAGGCATATGTGACGCCCCATTGATCATACTGGGAAGGAGATTTGGACCATTGAAGATTTCTATGTCCGTGAGAGTAGGAGGAGAACATAGAAGAGGAGATCGCGGATCGTTGGATCGGGTGAAGATGCATGGATTTTAACCTCTCGTGCGAAGATCGGTGGAATGGACGCGGTGGAGACACTTCCATCAAGAAGCGGAAACCCCGCCAGCCGTTGGATCAGACAGAAGTTGCTCAAGGTTAAAACCCTTGTAAGCAAAGGAGAAAAGTTCGACGAGGCGCGGGCCATTGAGATTTTGCATGCTCGTGAATCGGGAATCATGATGACGTGAGACTGAAACTCCATGGTGAAAATCCCAGAATCAATTTGGGCGGTCCATCTATTGAGACACGTGGAAAAAATCGAGAACCCGCTTCCACCATCTAGGGTTTGGAGTTGACAGAGAAATTGTGTCACCGAG
This sequence comes from Picea sitchensis, assembly GCA_010110895.2. Taxonomy (NCBI): domain Eukaryota; kingdom Viridiplantae; phylum Streptophyta; class Pinopsida; order Pinales; family Pinaceae; genus Picea; species Picea sitchensis. Next base: position 48,347 of record SNQJ01S0057279.1, read on the forward strand.
GTATCGCAAGTCGTGAAATCCCGAGATTGGATCTAACCTGTCCATCAGTTGGGACACGTGCACGAGATCGGGAGTCCATTGTCTCGGTATCTGCGGACAAGATGCCAGACACTGCCGATTTGAAGTCGAAATTGCGAAGAGATCGTGACCATCCTACCATAGGAGGACGCATGGAGGAGATCAAAGAATTCGAGAAATTTAAAGGAAAAGCCATACCTGGAAATCGGTAAATCGGAGATCGGGATTCAAGAGAACAAAATCTTGGACATCGTGATCAGGAAACCCCGAATCCTCAAAGCATATCTTTCCTATTGAGAAAGAGGCAGTGGTCGGAGTGTAGAAGACCGTGAGGCAAAAGAAAAGGACATGTGGATCAAGTTTTGCATTAGAGATCCGAGAATCAGAAGGGAACATTGAGCAATCCTTAAAGATCGGGAGGTCAACGAAAGGTCAGCTGCTGGCGTTGGTAGGGTGCAATCGCATCACATATCATCCTGATCAGTTCTTTCTATTTATTTCAGCTTATTACATATATTTAAGTGTGTATTCAGTGCCGATCCTAATTCCATAAATATCCACTCAAGATATTGTCATTTTTCATTATTTTTCCATTACTTTCAGTTAATAAAAGAAGAGCTAAAGCTCCTATTGTCCGAGCATTGTGCATGCTTATATGGTTCCATATTATACATAAACATCAGTTAGAAACCCTACATTGCAAACACACCACAATTACAAAAACAAAGATAGTTGTGCAAACCCTAGGGACAACATCCAAAGATAGATCCATAATTTAGGTAGCTATTTCATCCGATGATCGAGTTCACCTCACTGAAGACTGTTTGATTAATATTTTCCACTTTCAAAGGGGTTATATCTCATTATATAGACTTCTCACTTTTCAGTTGACAAGGGGGAAATTATTGAGAAATGTCCGACTTCAAGTTTCAAAGTCTCAGCCTTACTAAGACTGCCTCTGGCCCCGCATTCTCGCACTTGTGTCTATTCAATATGATTGTGTGTTTGTTCAAAATATGATTGTAATAGGGTGCAAGATTGGTTGTACCCGACACCTCTAAGTTGGTCCGCTGTAAGTCTCTTACAGATTGTTGTATTCCCCATGTGTTTAGTAAGTCCTGTTGAGTCATGTAGCTGTATTCCTCTTGTCCATAGAGAGTATGTTGTGTCAAGTTGTAGCATGAACCACTATATAGCTTGATGGTGTATCAGAGACATTGAATCTTCGACTAAGTGGGGGAAATATGAGATAGTAATCTCAGATTAAGAGACCAACGTATGTGAACAAATGATCAAATAGGAAATATGCACATCTCAAGCCACAACAAAACTGAAGTCAATGAAGTTGATACACTGTATTAATGAAGTCAATGAAGTTGATAATGATCGGATGATAGGACTAATGTTTCGACCTTCATCCTGTACATTGTTAAAACGCATACATTGTTCCAAAAGAGCTTAGACATGTTCTTGATCTCTTCTTGGCCATACTTGTGAACGAAGGTCAAGGGAATTTGAACCACTTGTCCCTATCAGGGGGGAAATCTAAAGTTTCAGTCATGTTCCAAGTTTGATTTAGAGCCTGTGAACAGATGATCAAATATACAACCTAGTTCCTCATATGCCTTGTTCCTGAACATATTGTTGCTGATATGGTTTGTGGTAATCCTAAACTGCTCATAGTTTTTTCCTGAGCTCTTGATAGTTTCAGGCCGCTTAAAGTTCACCACCAAGTACATACACATGAAGTTCTGGTTGTTACATTTTCATATTTTTGAGTCTTGAGTTCTTGTTAGTTTATGGTCAATTAAAACCATGTCATTTAGTAGAAGACATTATCTTCCGCTAGAAATTGGTTTGTGGTCATCCCGAAACCACCAAATGAGTTTGTAGTCACCCTTAAAACACCAATTTAGTAGAAGACATCAGCCTCTGCTATTTTTTTCAGAGTTCAAAGAGGATCTTAAACCATTTGAATATTTTCTTGACACATTACTAGTTGTGAAGTAGTGGCAATATTTTAGGCAAGAACAAACTTATGATTAAGGGGGGATGTTAAAACTCTAATCATAGTTCGTTATTTTACCTAATTATGCTAATAATTATGGTATTTTTGTATTATATATGCGCATCCATGTACATGATTATTTGCCTATTGATGATTATAGAGGATTATATATGTACATTGATACATGATTATTTTCATTGATATCTAAGAGTGGTTCTTTTCAATATTCTACTTATCCGTTCATTATGGTTTCTTGATTGCTTCAATTATTTCCATTATATTTCCTCATTTTTCTTCTACTATGAATCTAACATAATTTTACCTATGCATGTCTAATAACTTGTTTGATTGCCTTTGATCAATGAAATATGTCAGAAGACTCCATGTCCAATGAATTCGATCAATGATAAACATATTATGTTTAAATACATATTTCTACCCTTTTCCTTCTGATCGACCTTCCATGAAATCAATCATTCAATAACTAAGATGTGCTAGACATGCCCTCTCCCAACAGTCAGACAACATCTTCCAAATCAACCATTGCAATAACTAATATGTGCTAGGCATTCCCTCCCAACACTCAGAGAGCATCTTCTAGCCCAAACACATTTTTCCAATAAGGATGGGTTACTTATTATTATTCCAACTGGTATGGGTGGTTTTTGTCCAGTCACAATTAAATTAGAAATGAAAGAAGAAACAAATAATTTATGGAATCTAAATGCTTTCTCACAATAACTGTTTCTTCTGAAAATGGCCAAATGATGGATTGTTGTATATGAGTAACTTCCCCCTCAACCATCACTACCATATCTCTCTTTCCCACTATCTGCTAAAATAACTGCAAGAGGAACACTTGAGAGAAAACAAGAAATGCAATTCTAGCTATAAAGAATTTACAGCCGATGTGGAGGATTTAACTTGCCTGCATCTCTACTGTTTGTTCTGTATTATAAGCTTCGAGTAGAATTTTGGAAAGTTTCACTGCATTCTCTCGGAAAACAACACTGCTGAACTCCTTCAAATTTCTGGTGGAGAACTCTAAAAGCCAACTTTCGTTCTTTTCGCCATTGCTCTCCATCCACGTTGAAAATACCATCCCCCAAAATGTCTTCCATAGTTTCGTGGACAAACTTTCCCTGTCAAACGAACAAGCAAGTTATAATATATCACAATATGATCTCTGAGGAAGCAATAAATAACATAGTAGGAGCTACTGTGGAAAAAAAAAATATATACAGTAAGAGCTAAACCTTGACATAGTTTGCCAAATTAGATTTGAGTATATGCTCCACATTTGCAGGATCAGTGGTACAAACGTAGCTGAAGGTAGGATAAGCTATTGTATACGTTTTGTAGCGTCTGTGAAGATCAGCCATAAAATCATGTGCGCGTTTAAAATTGAAAATATCTTCCAACATTGTGGCAGCCACTGGCAGGTATAGCTCTCCATTCCCTCGTTTCATTTTGAATAGAATCAGCAGCAGCGATGCGGTTGCCAGGGCAATCAGCATAGCTGTAGCTGCTGCTGCTGTATACTCCATGCTCCACTGGTAGGCAGCCATTGATCCCCAGTGAGTCACAATTTGCAGGTACTTGTTACCGACTTTTATACAATAGTTGCCAACATGAAATTAAAAAAATATACTATATTTTGATATTATTTTTGGAAAGAATCAAACAAGGTTTCAAAGCAACTATTCAAAGTACTACCCTAACTTAAAAAAATATTATAGTTTTTGAAAAGTAGGTTTCCACCCTTGACCAAGCAATATTTATTTTCTCTATAGAAGGTTCATCCCCATAAACATCTCTTCATTGTGTTCAATGGTGTAAATCATATCTACTTCATCAACATATTTAGCATTAATGGAAACTTGATTTTATATCTATGGGTGATTCTCATAACAATTTTCCATTGCAACCATTCTAGTGAACTTGGTTGCACTAGATCATAAGTTTCTAGACCAAGGTCATCAACCAATGTTTTAGAAACCAGATTACATTACAAACCACTAAAAGACAAAGCAATTACCTTCTCGTTCCTCACTTGAACTTTGATTTGGAATAGTGCATGTTTATCTCCACTCATCTTTTGGTGCTGCAATGTGGTGCAAACTACAACTTCATCTAGATTAGAGGTGCTTTCCACCACTTCTTGTTTTGTCTCGGTGGCTTCCTTGGATTTCCCCTTGGACTTTAGGGACTTTGGACGCAAGTTCGAATGAATATTCCAGCACTTATCTTTTGTGTGTCCATCAACATCACAATGTTTGCAATGCCTATTAGAATCCCACCTTTTTCTAATTATGGTCACCATATTCTTGTCTCTTTCTTGTTGGTTTCATATCCCATATGTTGCCCCTCCTTGGATTCCAACTCAATATAGAGATCCTTATTGCTCGCCTTGTATATTCTTTTCACACTAAGAAGCTACAATTGTCTTTGAATATGGATAAAGCGTCCTCTAAGGTACTTCACAACCACTCTTGTCTCCTCCAAAGAGATACCCAACCTGATGGCCTACCTCGAACTCGATACTACCATCATAAATTTGTTCCTCTTCGTAGCCTATGGGATATAATTATGACTTCGACAATGCCTTGAAGTCCTCCCACTTCATAATCATGGGCTTCATGTCCTCACTCATCCACATAGCTCTCCCACCACAAAAAAGAACGCCTTATCATCTGCAAACATGCAAAAGAAATTTGTTATGTTTCTTGGAATTGATAAAGACATAAGTAAAGTTTTATTTGTTTTAACTGGTTATTCAAGACTACATTAATTTTGTTCATTAAACACATGGTATTTCTAATTTTTTCTTCAGACTTGAATAGGAATATGAGAAGATGGAAGAAAAATGATGTTAAATACTTGAATCATTTCACCTGAGATCTTCTCTAAATTCCTTAACTTATTCATGCTTAGTACCTTTTGATTTTGTTTCCCTATATTTCTTCACCAACAACTCTGTCACCAATTCTATCAATGTAGAAATAATTTTCTCCAATCAAGCAAATGGAATCTTTGGGTCTTCCTTGTCATGTTCTTCATCAAGATTCCCCACCATTGGTGGTCCTCTACTTCTCTTTAGGCTCGGAAGCAATGAGTCTCCACTATTTTGGTACTCATTGTGTGTGTTTACCATGCATGTGTTCCCCAAGTATTTGGAACTTGCTCTCATACCAAATGATCCATAAACGGTGGACCTATGACTCATTTGTTTCATCAACACATATGCCCATTTAGAATAAATTTATTTCTCTGTGTAAGGCTCAGCTCCAATACACAAACATCAATTTGAATGCACGCCCAAATGCAAATTGAAGTATAATATGTAGCCTATAAATGAAAAAAATTGTCAAATTGAATGTGGAAAATATCATTAGCCCGTTGGCAATGATTATATTGGATTTTAACTTCAGATTGCTTTCATATCTTTCTTTTTATGCGTTTCCAAACAATGAGAATAGTCCAGGCTCAACTCTAATACAAAAACATCAATTTGAATATCGGGACAAATGCAATTTGAAGTACAATATGCAACCTATGTAAATAAAGAAATTGTCAAATTGAATGTGGCAAATATTAGTAGCATGTTGTCAGTGATTATATTAAAGTTTGTCCTACGATTGCTTGCATTCCTTTCTTATTATGGGTTTCCAAATGGTGATAATACTCCATGTTTTAGCAATGGAATGGACTACTGTAGGTTTATTCCACTCCACCAAACCATGAATATCATTGTATATAAGACAAACAAAATGTAAGCCAGGTGTGGCGTGGATTCTACAAACCATAATATACTCAACCTCCCCCAATCGTTGTCCATAAGATAATATCTATGTGGGGCAACTGTTACAGGTTGTAGAATACTTAGCTTCCCTCAAATTGATGTGTATAAGACAAATGTGTGTGTGGGGTGAATTCTATAGGTTTTAAAATAGTCAATTTCCTTCAAATCGCTTAACCAAGATGTCCATTCAACTTAAACATTGTACAAAATTATCTTAGTGATTAATTCAAGGACATGCCATATCATAGACCTCCATACGACTCATGTATTCACCACACAAAAAATATGGATTGAACAAACTTAATGTAAAATTAACTTACTGTGGAAGAGGATCCAACAGGGATTAGAAATTGATTTAATGAGTTTGTGTGTTGTAGCATGTGATGCATTCTCGGGAATCACACCATAACTAGATATTCATATAGATCCATGAAATTGAAACAATTGCACTCCAGGATAGCTATCACAATTGATACATAGATTTCAACATTTAATGGCGATTTTATTAGGATCATGAGATAATTACAAAGATATGAGATATACACAGATTTTTTGTATTGCTACTCACCGATAATACAAAATTGTATATATTCATGGCTCAAAGAAACATCTAATCATCATGGATAGGCTCCTTAATTCCTCCATCCATTTATCTTCAACTAGGTTTCCCTCTTCGAGCCCTCATTTCTACTACTTCCCTTCCAAGTTCTCCTTGCATATCCATTCTAAATCTCTTCACTACAACCTTCATTTTAATGGCTCTTTGGAAGGATAACCATCACAATATTCCATTTCCACTTCCACCTTTGCCAAAAATACAAAATGGAAAGAAAAAACACAACATGCTTAATACACAAAATTCTACAAGAGGGTAAAAACAACCAAGTGACATAAAAGTTTGGCAAGGATCCAATTTGGATCATATAACCTCCCCATTTCCAACATGCCTTGGATAGATGGTTTAAACAGTAAATTAACTCTTAAAACTTAAAATTAACATTAATATCTATCTAACTCTTTCTTAATATAAAACTCAAAAGAAATCAACAATATTAATAACCAAGTAAATACAAAGTAAATAAAAAACTGATGTAGTAAATCTAATTATTTTCTTATTTCAATCACATTTATAACTTGTAATCTCAAAATCCAAAAGTGATTTATAACCTGGCACATCAAAATTAAAGGAAATACACCCTACCCCATCATCCTCATAGAAGAGAGTATTTCCCCCATAGAGAGCATGGCTATGACTAGGTACCTAATGTACAAGACCAACAAACAACATGGAAGACAAGAGGATTCTAAGGTTGGTTCAAACTCCTCTGCCAAACCACTACACTGCTGGGTGACATAAAAGATGTAGCACATAACCATTAAAAATCAAGGAAGAAGCCACTTAGCATAATAATAATAATATTAAAATATTATTACATTTTAAATTTAGGAGAAATTATTGTGGTGTGATACACAAGGTGTGGCATATATATATATATATATATGGAGTGATCAACCCTAATTTAGAAGATCTAAATATTTAATCTTTGTTTTGAATAACATAAAGAAGAAATTCAACAATGATAAAATAAGAACAAGATTTCAATGGATCCTTCCATAATCAAAGTCCACCACATTATATCACGTTTTCAAAATATTTTCACACTCAACCTTCCTATCCTTTCCAACTCATCAAAATTATGGGATTTAGGAATATGTTTTTTAAAACGTTTTGAACACAGAGATAACTTTTTCAAGTAAACTCGGTAATTGCTCACCTTTCACTAATAAATCAAATTTTAATCAATGTGGGGTCCTATAATCATAGGTAACCCGACTCTCAATTGGTTATTTGGCATTTCTCATGTGATGACGACATCTCGCTCGGTTGATTCCCATTTTTCCCCTCTATCCTTTTTCGCCGATCCTTCATCACCCCAGCATCCTTCATCCACCTCTACACCACTCACTCCCTTTTCCTTTTGTCCCATTGCATCTCACCAAGCATCATCCATGAATAAACAATCTTAGCAAAAAAGAACAATAGATTAATAATGTTAGTAATAAACTTAGTGTAGTTAGTCAATTAAAAATATGTTAGACTTAATAATTGATTAATTAATCAATTAATTAATAATTAAGTTAGTTTGTTAATACTTAGGTTAGTGCCCTTTATTAATCAATAATAAATTACATGGTAGAAACAATAAAACAATAATAACATACATATAAATAAAAAAACATTAAAAATAAAACAATATAAAACATATAAAATATAATAAAAAATATATATTAATAAAACATAAAAAATATCATAAAAATATATATTAAAACAAAACAAAATTAAAATAAACAAAACAAAACAAACGCGAACAAATTAATAATAACAAAAAATTAATAAATAAAAAAATTAATAAAACATACTTAAGCCTAAGTCTCATTTATAGATGCATTCTCAGACATTATCAACCCCTCCCTCACGCCACATCACCTCAAGGGGGTACGATAAGTGGTATTGGGAGGGACACTTGTCACTCCTGGTGAAATCGGACCCCCTTCCATCAATACCACTAACCACCTTAGGGGTTCGAGTAAACCACTCTGCCCCTCAAAAACCACTCACCTAAAACTCAAACTGTTATTTTTCCGCTTGAACTACCACTTCCCAGAAGGCTTCCGAAAACGGGAGTGGAATTTTGAAAAACCAAGAGAGGTTTTTCTCTCAGAATGTGATCAAGAACAAAAAAATATCTCAGGTTTTCATAGGTGCTACAAGTTAGGACAATCAAGCCATCTTTTCATCCTCTTTTCGTGTTTGCTTTTCTCCTATTTGAAGTCCTCGATTTTGGCGGGAGTTGTTTCACAGCCGAGTCTTAAATTGAGAAACCAAAGGAGGTTTTTACTCAAGACAAACTCGTCTACACTAAAATCCTACATTTTTTTCATAGGTGTCACCAATTGGTAGAAACCAATGTCTGAGCATACCCCTATTATCAACAGATTCGACCAAATTTTCCGTTCTAGATTTTTTGGGATTTGTTGCTATTTTTGTCGAGGTGGTTGAATTAGACCTCTTGAGCCTGGGGAGAGTATCTGATATATTGTAATGACCTGCCAAATAATAAATAAGTCAAAGACCATGATTTAATCTTGTATCAAAGCTCACATAGCTAGCTGTATTTTTCAATAATTCAAATAATACAGTCGTAGAAGTTACATGATTCTTGTGTCAAAATCATTGGTAGTTTTTCTTCACTATAATTGGCGCTTTTCCTATTTTCATATCTCGCTTTTCACTAGCTTGAAGAGATTTAAGATCGTTTGTGTAAAACACCACGCTCCTCAGCTTAAATCTAATGTCAATGTTTTCCAATGAAAGTTAAATGCATAATTCTTTACTACTCTATCTTTGATTCAAATTCTTAACAATTTTCTCCTTTGCCATACCTCAAGCCTATGAATATCCACTGATTTTGCCTACCTTTCCTCGTAAGGTTGTTCAGAATTTGTTTTGATCAATCTATTGTGACTCCATTGCCCATGCGCGTTCCTCTTCTCACAGACCTACCCAACTCAAAAACCATACCGCATAACTAGCTTAATATCCAAATCCAAACAAAGTTATATAAGACAGAGAAATCCCTCTCTAATTCTTGGAGGTCTAGGAACTCTTGAATCAAAGTGGTTTTCAGGAGCCACCCCCCGGCTTCATTTCCTCCTCAACCTTAGGGAAATTATAGGGTGATAACATAATGGAGACCATATTGGGGAACTTTCTCTAGTAATGCACATCAAGTTCCAAATTTGATTACTGATGGTGGACAGTGAAAAGAGACAAGAAGGTTGAAATCATTCACCGGGCGACTCTTAACTGCATCCATCGGGTTCAAATTCAAGACTCTAATTTGAGGAAAGAACCCGGCACATAACTCAAGCCATCCGAAAGAGAAGGTATCAACTTCAAATTGTATTCAAGATTTTGGTTTTATTTGTAATTATGTCCTATCATTTTCCAATCTGAATCAAGAGTATATTGTTGAAGTTTATATTGATCATATTCAAATTGATGAACCTCGAGAGACTAAGCCCCAAATTGTATATCATGTACATACTCATACACCTGTGTAGATCCTAGATATTAATTTGTAGAAATCCAATGATACATGAGCCGCTTGATCTCCTACCATTGTTGAAATTATAGTTAGATATAATCCCCTTGCTTTTACCTCCTATACCTGTGAGAATCCTAGACCAATACAAGAATCTAGATTTGGCTTCCCTGCTATCCCCCACATTCAGGGATAACTAGGAGATTAATAGATTATGTCTTGAGGCCCACAAGTCTTAGACATGGAGTACCCAGAGCGTGAGTGACTGGAGCATGGTCCTGGAGGACCCATCTCTTCTCAGCCAGCTTTGTCCTCATTTTCATCTCATTCAGCCTCCATCACTACCGGCCGGGTCTTGCATCGTGAAGGATCTTGCTCCATGAGGTAATTGGTCCGAGTATCATGGTATTTGATCATTGCAACCTTCTTATGCATTAGATCTCTTTCATTTCGTGGAGAATCGCTTGGATTTTACACTAATCTACTTAACCACTATTGGGGTAATTGACTCAGCTTAGCAAGTTGGTATCTATGGGTTTTGGCAGCCACCAAAGGGTTTGAAGAACCATCGCCCCGCCCCTCATTATCACTTTTCATCTTAAACCCCACTCACCCATCCCATTACAATGGCCTGGGCATAGGGTTAGCCATTCATTTATGGGTTGTACCTTACCTTGTGGGAAGAAGGCTAAAGGCCCAAAAAGCAACCGTAAAAGATAAAGTTTCCATAGGAAATAAACCTAGAGTTGCTTCGCCCAGTGGATCCCCGTGAAGGCAATAAAGAGCCTCTCACAAGAAACTGAGGCACCCTAAGAAAATGAATAAATAAGTGCAAGACCTAACCAAGAGATGGGAGGTCTCATCACGAGCCGCCCATTATTATGTTCATAGGTATTTAGCTGCATGACATTGCCACCATCTAGTCACCAAACTGTGGAAGTGACCTTTGGTTGTACGGCCAAAGGAAGGGGTTCCATCACCAGCCAACTCTCTCATTTCTGCAAAGATACCAGTTGGTAACACTATCGCCTCGCCTAGCCAAGGCAAAGCATCCTCTGCCAAGGCTTGTAGCAAAATATAACAAATAAAGATAAGGCAATAAGGGCTTGGAAAAAATGCATCCATGATAAGTGTACACTTCCTGCTAAAGGCACCTACGATAAATACCGTACCTAGGTCTCGACATGCTATGACATCCCCTCAAAACCACCCCACGCCACTACACATGGTTTGAATAACCCCTTTGAGAGACTCTCCATTTCTTGTGGGTATTAGCCCAATAGGTTGCCCTTTGGTTGCTTTCGGCTTTGTATAGTGGGCTTGTGTAGGTTTTGAGCTCTTAGACGACGAGCATGTTATGCATATATTTACAATTAATGATGAATGCATTGCTACTGCTAGCGATGTCTAGGACTCCATGAGCCCATGGAGGGCGTAGCCTTGATGTGCAAGACCATGCCCATGGATAGGTACCAAAGGATCGCACATGGGGAGATGATTGCTCGGACCTCCATGGGTTGAAGAGCCCATTAGATGGACGGGGGGATGGCGTAGGCGACAATCTCAGACGCAGCCCGCACAGAAGAGGAAGGACTTCATCAGATCGCCTCAGCAGAGACCATGGCTCATGGGGATCAAATATCCCCAGATGGGACATTGATTTGGTTGATCAGGATGCCACCAGGATAGGATGGACGACTCTAGGGCACGTGGGAAATGCCAATTTGTTTGGCACGCAGGGCATATTGCCTGAGCCCCGTGAAGGGAAACGCTTTGCTCATGTAGGGTGGTTATTGTGCCCTAAAGGGCCAACGTCTCCACTTTAGGGACTTGACTTTGATTCCTCTGCTCATTATTGGCATTTAGTATGTAAAAGTGACAAATAACCGATAATGAACTATTAGTCTTGTCTATATTTCACACCCGGCTTGTAAATTAAAGGTCACAAGTATTGTATAAATAGAGGATGTTTTTCCTTTTGGATCATCATAACATAACTTGCTCTTGTGAGAGACTTCTCTTTAGCTTGTTCAGGTTCTTGTCTCTTTGGAAGTGTGGCGCAACCCTTGGAGGAGTTATTTTTGGCGCGGTGCTATATGCTATTGGAAGGTTTACAACCAGTGTTTGGGTTCTTCATGATCTTGTAGTGTTTTGCATCAAAGCTTCTGAGTGAATAGTTGTTGTCTAACATTTGCATTCATTGTTATCTGTTGTTTTGCTTGATCCTTGAAAACCCTAGGGAGCCTACACAAAAGTAGGTTGATTTTATGTCCCCATAGCATAAGTTTATAACCATTGGATGTTAGAGGCTTAGCCTAGCCATAGCTACACTAACCTTTCTTTATCTTGAGCTAGTTCTTAGCATAAATTGAAGAGTTAGGCTACGCCCTAGGCCTAATTGGATTTACACCTAGGGTTTTCCTCTAGGAGTTTTGAAAAGCCTTGTCTTAGCAGCCACTTTTGGCTTCATGATTCATGCTTGAGCTAGCTGCTTTGCCAAGAAAGTCTTAAGGAGAGGATTGAAGCCTAGGCCTCTAGCTTAGTTACACCTAGGTGTGTCTTTTCTCCTTAGGGTTAGGGTTATGGCCTTGCTTAGCAACACCATTAAACCCTAGGTCTCTTGTCCTTGGGTTTTGAACTCTTCCTAAACCATTAGTCATACTTCACTTGACTCCATTAACCCAAGACACTAGTCTAGAATTGATTGTTTGAGCTTGTTATGCCTTAAAACTCTTTCAAACTACATTCTCAATTGTGAAAACCTACTAACCTTAGCATCTAACCCTAGCTAATTGAACTAACTTAAGTGGACAACGCTGTATCTTAAATTTACTTTTTCTTGGATAGAAAGTTGTGGCCTTGTCTTCAAGATAGCCGCGGGATTCGCTTTCTCCTTTTGCCGGGTTGAACTTGTCAAAACTTCCATCCTTGGCTAGCTAACCCGTAACACCAAATTTTATATAGGGCTGGTGTCATACTCTTTGATCTTGGTTTATACTTGCAAACGTTGTGACATTTGGCAGCTCTTTTGTTTGACAGTGAGTTATTGGTTACATTTGTGAGTTATCTTGCTAAAACTTTCCACTCTTTGTCATCAATTTGACCTATTAATTCAAGCTGACGTCATACCTACTGCAGAAATAGTATAGGTGATGCAGCATTCTTATATATATGAGCTGATTTGACATTGCATTAATGATATGATACAAAGTTTAATTGTGAATATTGAATGCTCCTCATATACTTATTGAAGAAGTGATCTCGTCTTTGTTTTAATAATCATTGACTTCTTCAATAATTATATCTATTCATTGCTCATGTATACATCTGAAGGTATTCATTGATTTCATGAAGTACTAACCCACTGCAAGCACATTCTAGTTTTCTTTGTTTTGTCTCGCAAACAGGTGCAATCACCAGTGGTTTTATTTCCTTGACTATCCTCTCTTGGGCAGCAATCTGTGGAAGGGGTTTTCCTTGACTTGGCCTTTACTCTTCATCCCTCCTTAATCCAGATTGCCTTAGGGACGTCTCCCTTGGACTTGCCCTCCTAAATAGAAGGAGCCCCCCATCGAGGTGACAGTGGGTGGGGAAGCTCCTGTTACGGCGGTTTCAAGCCCTGACTCAAGCCCTTTGGACCTTTCCTACAAACCGTGCGATAACACCTCCTATTCTCCATGACCTCCCTGTCAATTACACCAATAATATGCCCAGGTTTGATGGAGAAAATGTGAAGATCACTGTTGAAAAGCATATCCAAAGTCTTGAGGATTTTCTTGATCTGTTTGAGGTAGAAGATGACGATGTCTGCATCAGAATGTTTTCCCTATCATTGCAAGGTAAAGTCAAAATTTGGTTTAAGAATCTTCTTGCTGCAAACATTAGCAATTTTCATAACTTTATAAAAAAATTCCTATAACGATGGGTGATTATGAGAAATGTCTTTCTCATTCTAGAAGAATATGAGCATTTGGAAAGACATCCAGGGGATACAGTACCTCATTTTTCAGCAAGGTTCAACAAGGTATATCATCCAATGCCTGCTGATATAAGGCCACCCCCAGGATCAACTCACTTTCATTACCCATATGCCTTTGATCCTGAGATGGAATTCCAATTAAGAGAAAGGAACACTGCAACCATTGAACAAATGAAAAATGTTGCAGTTGATGTGGAAGCTAACTTGTTGAACAGAAAGACAAAGTTAAAAGCATTGATGAAAGACAATATAGAAAAAGAACATTTGGTATATTCAGAAATGAAACTAGATATTTTGACCAACATAGTCAACGATATGATGCAGAGGATTAGTAGAGAAGATGAACTTGTTGTTCAAAGATCACATGTTTCATTAGTTCCAGAAAAGAAAAATCTCACCGATCTCAAACAGTTTGTAGCTCATCCTTGGCATCCTAAAACAGAAGAGGATTATTTCATGTATTCAATTCACAACATAGTCAAAGATGAAGTTCCAACATAGCTTGTTGAAGATCCATCAACTTATATGATGTGCATGTTTGATGACATTTCATTCATGGATGATTTATGCAAGAACGATCAGTATGATGAGCATGATATCAAGATGGATTTTCCAGATAAATTAGCAACATATTGTTGGGAGGAAGAGGATCATTTGCAATCCCAACAAGACAGTCTATCTATGCATAGCAATTATGATAGAAATGATCAAAGTGCATCAAATCTCAGAGTAAGTGGAAACACTGTACCCGTATGTTTCTCATCTTTTCAATTTCTGAAAAGAAACTCTAGGCAAGTTGTAAATAGTGAAGACATAAAAATTTCTGATGAGTCAGTAATGGATGTCATTGATGACATTGGACCTGTTTTATACCCAAAATGACAGTCACTAATTTCCCTTGACTGTCAAATTCCAGATGGAAGTTCAGAGCTCGAAACAAGATTTGAATCAATGGAATGTAATTATGTACCATTAGATTATAATTCATTTCAAATTTTGAAGGAGACTCTTGAACAAATGTTGAAGGATAAACACATAGAAAGTGAGAAAATTTCATTTGAATCAATGCATCAGTCATGTCAATATTTTCAGGATCCAATAGTTGATCGGTCGGATGACCTTTGTTGTCAAAATAATTTTTCATTGGCTAGTCATGAGTTGAAAAGTAGCTATGATATAGACATGGTTAGACAATCATTTATGTGTGTTGATTCAACAATAGTTTTTTCTCAAAATTCATTAGAAAAACTACAGATAAATCAACATGTGAAAAATAATACAGATGGTATATGTGAATTATCAGATCACAGAGTTGAAATGGATAAATTTGAATACCAGGAGATAGGTCATGTTTATTATGATCATATAGTTTTCTACATGGAGGAGCTATTGTTTTCAGAATTCCCATTGATTCCCAAAGTTTCTGGAATTTTCCACAGTCCCAAAAATTTGTGTTGTGAATATCAGGATGGAAATAAATTCATGATGCCTATGCAAGTTCTATTTCTGATATTTATTGAAAACATTAAAAGAGCAGAGCTAGTAGAGCAGTTGCTTGACTGGCTGCACTGGCATTATTGTATCATTTAGAACAAAAAAATTATTAGTAGGGTAGGGTAGGTAGCAGTCTTGAATAAGATCAATCATTTGAGCATGTTTTTCAATATTGTATGGTTTCCAGCAGAGTTTGCAGTTGATAGTATCTTTTCAATGTTCAGTAAAAATTGAGCCAATTTGAAGATTATAGCTAGAGTGACTCCATGGCCCAATAAATAAAGTACCAATCTACATGTTCAGAGTTCAGTGGTTCTTGACACCTCCTGAAAGAGTTTCCATCCCCAAGTGGAGCCTATGTTGGGGTCCTATAATCATAGCTAACCTGACTCTTCATTTTCTTATTTGGCATTGCTCCCATGACGACGACATCTCGCTCGGTTGATTCCATTTTCCCCCTCTATCCATTTTCATCTAATCCTTCATCCACCTATGTGCCACTCACTCCCTTATCCATTTTTCCCATTAGCTACATCTCACCAACCACTCATCAATGAATAAACAAGCTTAGGAAAAACAAACAATAGATTAATAATGTTAGTAATCAAATTTAGTATAGTTACTTTAATTAAAATATGTTAGACTAGTTAATAATTAAGTTAGTTTGTTAATACTTAGGTTAGTTATTTATTAATCACACATTAAATTACATGAAAAAAATAAAACAATAATAACATACATATAAATAAAAAATAATTAAAAATAAAACAATATAAAAACATATAAAATATAATAAAAAAACATATATTAAAACAAAACAAAATTAAAATAAACAAAAAACAAAACAAAACC